>PISX010003359.1:0-123890 GCA_004024625.1 Mellivora capensis
ATATAGAGTATCATGTCATCTGCGAAGAGAGAGAGTTTGACTTCTTCCTTGCCAATTTGGATACCTTTTATTTCTCTTTGTTGTCTGATTGCTGTTACTAGGACTTCTAATACTATGTTGAACAAGAGTGGTGAGAGTGGGCATCCTTGTCGTGTTCCTGATCTCAACGGGAAGGCTGTGAGCTTCTTCTCATTGAGGATGATATTTGCTGTGGGTCTTTCATAGGTAGATTTTATGAAGTTCAGGAATATTCCCTCTATCCCTATACTTTGAAGTATTTTAATCAGGAACGGATGCTGGATTTTGTCAAATGCTTTTTCTGCAACAATTGAGAGGACCATGTGGCTTTGATATCAGCCACAGCAACTTCTTTCAAAATATGTCTCCAAAGGCAAAGGAAACAAAAGCAAAAATGAACTTTTGGGACTTCATCAAGATCAAAAGCTTCTGCACAGCAAAGGAGATGGTCAACAAAACAAAGAGGCAAGCCATGGAATGGGAGAAGATATTTGCAAATGACAGTACAGACAAAAGGTTGATATCCAGGATCTATAAAGAACTTCTCAAACTCAACACACACAAAACAGATAATCATATCAAAAAATGGGCAGAAGATATGAACAGACACTTCTCCAATGAAGACATACAAATGGCAATCAGACACATGAAAAAATGTTCATCATCACTAGCCATCAGGGAGATTCAAATTAAAACCACATTGAGATACCACCTCATACCAGTTAGAACGGCCAAAATTAGCAAGACAGAAAACAACGTGTGTTGGAGAGGATGTGGAGAAAGGGGAACCCTCTTACACTGTTGGTGGGAATGCAAGTTGGTGCAGCCACTCTGGAGAACTGTGTGGAGGTTCCTCAAGAAGTTAAAAATAGAGCTTCCCTATGACCCTGCAATTGTGCTACTGGGTATTTACCCCAAAGATACAGATGTGGTGAAAAAAAGGGCCATCTGTACCCCAATGTTTATAGCAGCAATGGCCATGGTCGCCAAACTGTGGAAAGAACCAAGATGCCCTTCAATGGACGAATGGATAAGGAAGATGTGATCCATATACACTATGGAGTATTATGCCTCCATCAGAAAGGATGATTACCCAACTTCTGTAGAAACATGGACGGGACTGGAAGAGATTATGCTGAGTGAAATAAGTCAAGCAGAGAGAGTCAATTATCATATGGCTTCACTTATTTGCGGAGCATAACAAATAACACGGAGGACATGGGGAGATGGAGAGGAGAAGGGAGTTGAGGGAAATTGGGGGGGAGATGAACCAATAGAGACTATGGACTCTGAAAAACAACCTGAGGGTTTTGAAGGGGTGGGGGGTGGGAGGTTGGGGGAACCAGGTGGTGGGTATTATGGAGGGCACGCATTGCATGGAGCACTGGGTGTGGTGTAAAACTATGAATTCTGTTACGCTGAAAAGAAATGAAATTTTAAAAAAAAGAATAAGTAAGAAAGAAAGTCAAGAAACAATAAAGAATGTAGGAAAATATGACTAGGTGAAATAAGAGAATTTTTGAAAATCTGATATGGCAAGGATATAAAAATAATACATATATTTATATGGAGAACATTTGTAACATACATGAAGGACATTAGTCTTAGTTTTATAGAGACTCATAAATTAATTTTATTAACAAGAAACATACAAATGTATAAATGGACAAATGAAACAAATATGTTAGAATTAAAAATAAATGGCACGTTAAATTTTAAAATGCTCACTTATTTCTAATTAAAAACATGCCAATCAAATAACAATGATATAACATTTTTCCTGTATTAAATTGGCAACACATCAGGAAGTCAGATACTATCTCATCGTGACAATTGAGTGGGGGATTTATAATTTTCACGTACTGCTGTTCAGGGCTAATACTCAGGTAGAAATCACCACTGTGGCCATATGTTCTAGTTGGTGCGAGCATCTGTTCTAATTGGTCAGTGCCTGTATTCTAGTAATTGTAAAATACGTCTAATATCTCCCTTGTGTGAATAGGAATATACATTGGTATATTCTTTTTACAGGACACTTGGCATTTTGTATCCAGATTAAAAAAAAAAGACATGCAAAAAAAAAAAAGTTAATATACAAGAGTCAATCACTTTCATATATACTAATAATGAACAAGTGGAATCTGAAGTTAAAAACACAAAACCACCTACATCAGCATCCCAAAAATGAAATACTTAGGTATAAAAATAACAAAAAAAAATGTATAACATATCTATAAGGAAAACTAAGAAGCTCTGATGAATGAGAGGCACCAGGCTGGTACCCTCTACCTCAGTTGGTAGAGCACAAAACTCTTAAACTCAGGGTCATTAGTTCAAGCCCCATGTTGGGTGTGGGACTTAAAAAACAAACATATAGACAAAAAAAGCTCTGATGAAATAAAAACTAACTACACAAAGGAAGAGATATCCCATATTCATGGATAAAAAGATATGATATTGTTATGATGTTAATTCTTCCCAACTTGATCCAGATATTCAATGAAATCCATATCAAAATTCAATAAGTTATTTTGTGGATTATCAATACATAGATTCTTAAGTTTATATGAAGAGGTAAAAGACCCAGAAGAGGAAACAAAATCTCCAAAAGGAGAAAAAAGTTGGAAGACTAACACTACTCAATTTATGATTTACTATAAAACTAAAGGATTCAAGAGAGTGATAGTGGCCAAAGAATAAACAAACTGATCAATAGAAGAGACTATAGGGCCCAGAAAGAGTCCCATGCAAATATACTTACCTAATCATTGACAAAAGAACAAAGGCAATACAAGGAGAAAAGATAATCCTTTCAACAAATGGTGCTAGACATCCATGCTTAAAAAGTCTAGACAAATCCTACACTTTTCATGAAAATTAACTAAAAATGGACCACATATCTAAATACAAAACACAAAACTATAAGATTCCTAGAAGATAACTAGGAGAAAACCTAGAAGACTTCGGGTTGAGAATGATTTTCCTGCTACAACACCAAAGACAAAACCCATGAAAGAAAGAATTGATAAACTAGACTTCATTAAAATGAAATAAATTAATTTTAAAAACCTAGTTTCTTCTATGTCAAGAGAATGAGAAGACAAGCCACAGATTGAAAGAAAATATTTCTGAAAGCTAAATCTGAGAAAAGATATTATCTGAAATATATAGTGGTGCCTGGCTGGCTCAGTTGGTTAAGTGTCTGACTCTTGGTATCAGCTCAGGTCAGGAACTCCTGGGTTTTGAGGTCATGCCCTGCATTGAGCTTGAAGCACAAGGCATCTGCTCGAAGGATCCTGGCTTCAGCCCCTCCCCCAACTCATACACACATACAGTCTCTCAAATAAATAAATCTTTAAAAAAAAAACTAAAAAATATAAAGAACTTTTAAAATTCAACAGTAAGAAACTATACAACCCAATTAAAAAAGAAGCCAGAACCTTAAGAAACACCACATCATGGAGAAAGGGGAACCCTCTTACACTGTTGGTGGGAATGCAAGTTGGTGCAGCCACTTTGGAAAACAGTGTGGAAATTCCTTAAGAAATTAAAAATAGAGCTTCTCTATGACCCTGCAATTGCACTACTGGGTATTTACCCCAAAGATACAGATGTAGTGAATAGAAAGGCCATCTGTACCCCAATGTTCATAGCAGCAATGGCCACAGTGGCCAAACTGTGGAAAGAACCAAGATGCCCTTCAATGCACGAATGGAAAAGGAAGAAGTGGTCCATATATACTATGGAGTATTATGCCTCCGTCAGAGAGGATGAATACCCAACTTTTGTATCGACATGGACAGGACTGGAAGAGATTATGCTGAGTGAAATAAGTCAAGCAGAGAGAGTCAATTATCATATGGTTTCACTTATTTGTGGAGCATAAGGAATAACATGGAGGACATGGGGAGATGGAGAGGAGAAGGGAGTTGGGGGGAGTTGGAGGGGGAGAAAAACCATGAGAGACTGTGGACTCTGAAAAACAATCTGAGGGTTTTAGACAGGCAGGGGGTGGAGGCTGGGTGAGGCTGATGGTGAGTATTATGGAGGGCACGTATTGCATGGAGCACTGGATGTGGTACATAAACAATGAATTCTGGAACACTGAAAAGAAATTTTAAAAAATAAATAAAAATTAAAAAAAGAAAAGAAAAGAAACGCCACATCAGAGTGCAGGCAAGATGGCGGAGGAGTAGCAGACTGAAATGAGTTCAGCTGGGTACTTATCAAAGCACTCTGAACACATACAAACTCAACAGGAGATATAAGAGAAGAAGAGCAGCAATTTTAGGAACAGAAAATAGACCACTTTCTGGAAGGTAGGACATTCAGGGAAGTGAATCTGAAACAATGGCAAGATAGACTGCAGGGGGAAAAGCTGGCTCCTGGCAAGTAGTGGAGCAGCAGAGCACAAAATAAGAACTTTTAGAAGTCTGCTCTACTGAGGGACATCCCTCCAGAGGCTAAGCGGGATAGAGCACTTGTGGGGACTGTGTGGGCTCAGGTCCCACAGGGTCACAGAAAGACTGGGGGTATCTGATTGTGGCATAGCTCCCAGGTATCAGTGCAAGAAAGCTGACTATAGAGATAGGGCCAAGGAGTGAGCTCTCAGCTCAGCATTACCTTAAACCATGATCCAAGGTACAGTCAGGCCACTGGTCTTTGAGCAGGGACCCTAGAAGTGGAATATCCAGAGAGACCCTTCCCTCCCCTTTCCTCTTCCAAGGGAGTGGCACGGGAGCATGTGGCAGTAATCTGCTGGGTTTGGAGACTCCAAATGGGGCTGTGTGCCAGAGATAGAAACACTTGGTCACAGGCTGGATGAGGATGGAGTGTGGCCAGAGACCATGGAGATGGGAGGGACTGACTGCTCTTCTCTGAGGGTGCACTGGGACTGGGGCCCCGAGCTCTAAGCTCCTCAAGGCAGGAGATTGGGAGGCCACAATTTTCATTCCTGTCCTCCAAAGCTCTGTAGAAAGCATTCAGGGAACAAAAGCTCCTAAGAGCGAACCACAGAAGATTACTTAGCCTGGCCCCTGGCAAAGGCAGTGCAATTCTGTCTCAGGCAAAGACATTTGAGACTGATTGCAACAGCCTGCTCCCCCAGAAGATCAGCAAGAACATCCAGCCAAGAGAAAGTTCACTAGTCAATGAGAACAGCAGAAATACAGAGATAGGGGAAAGCAACACATACAATTCATGGCTTTTTCCCATGATCCTTTAGTGTTGCAAAGGTAAATTTTCTTAATTTTATTATTTTTGTTATTCTATTTTTTGAACTTTTCCTCTTTCAATGTTTTTTAACTAAGTTTATCTTAACAAAACCTTTTTTAAAAAAATGTTTAAATCTTCATTGTTATAGTCATATTTTAACCCTTCATTGTATTTAGCCTTATTTTTTGTATATATATAAGTTTATTTCTTTTAAAATTTTGGGAAACAATTTTTTATAACAAATCTAAATATACCCTAAATCTAGCACATGGCTTTGTTCTAGTCTCCAGCCTGTTCACATGTTCACATTCTCTCCTCTTTTTTTTTTCTTTTCCTTACTAATCTTTCTTACCAATTCCTTTTTTAGAATTTTATTTTAATTTTCATCTTTACTGTCATGTTCCGTCCCTTCATCATGTTTATCCTTATTTTTGTATATAAATTAGTTTTTCTTTCATTAAAATTTTGGGAGCTAATTTCTTTTAAGAGACCAGAATGCACCCAAAATCAAGTGGGTGGTGCTGTTCTATTCATACACACACACGCACACACACACACACACCACACTTATTTATTTATTTATTATTTATTTTTCTTTTTATATTATTTATATATATTTATATATATGTTATAATTATATATATATTATATTATTATTTATATATATAAATATATTATTTATATTTCTTTTCCCCCTTTCTTCTCCCCTCTTCCCAACCCCCTGGTTTTGGACCTCTTCTGATTTGGTTATCATATATTTTTCTGGAGTCTTTGCCACCCTTTTAGTATTTTATTCTCTCCTCCATATATCATTATCTGGATAAAATGGCAAGGCGGAAAATCTCACCACAAAAAAAAAAAAGAACAAGAGGCAATACCGACAGCTAGGGACCTAATCAATATGGACACTGGTAATATGTCAGAACTAGAGTTCAGAACAATGATTCTCAAGGTGCTAGCTGTGCTCGAAAAAGGCATGGAAGATATTAGAGAATCCCTGTCTGGAGAATTAAAATCCCTTTCTGGAGAAATAAAAGAACTAAAATCTAACCATGTTGAAATCAAAAAAGCTATTAATGAGGTGCAATAAAAAGTGGAGGCTCTTACTGCTAGGATAAATGAGGCAGAAGAGCGAATTAGTGATATAGAAAACCAAATGATGGAGAATAATGAAGCTGAGCCAAAGGGAGACAAACAACTACTGGACCACGAGGGGAGAATTTGAGAGAAAAGTGATACCATAAGTTGAATCAATATTAGAATAATTGGGATCCCAGAAGAAGATGAAAGAGAAAGAAGGGGAGAAGGTATATTGGAGCGAGTTATAGTAGAGAATTTCCCTAATATGGCAATGGGAACAAGCATCAAAATCCAGGAGGCACAAAGAACTCCCCTTAAAATCAATAAAAATAGGTCCACACCCTGTCATCTGATAGTAAAACTTACAAGTCTTGGTTACAAAGAGAAAATCCTAAGAGCAGCTAAAGACAAGAAGTCTGTAACATACAATGCTGGAAATATTAGATTGGCAGCAGACTTATCCATAGAGACCTGGCAGGCCAGAAAGAAATGGCATTGTATATTCAGAGCACTAAATGAGAAAAATATGCAGCCAAGAATACTATATCCAGCTAGGCTATCATTGAAAATAGAAGGAGAGATAAAAAGTGCCCAGGACAAACAAAAATTAAAAGAATTTGCAAACACAAAACCAGCCCTGCAGGAAATATTGAAAGGGATCCTCTAAGCAAAGAGAGAGCCTAAAAGTAGTAGATCAGAAAGGAACAGAGACAATATACAGTAACAGTCACCTTACAGGCAATACAATGACACTAAATTCATATCTTTCAATAGTTACCCTGGATGTAAATGGGCTAAATGCCCCATATAAAAGACACAGCGTATCAAAATGGATAGAAAAAAACAAAACCCATCAATATGCTGTTTATAAGAAACTCATTTTAGACCCAAAGACACCCCCAGGTTTAAAGTGAGGGGGTGGAAAACAATTTACCATGCTAATGGACATCAAAAGAAAGCCAGGATAGCAATCCTTATATCAGATAAATTAGATTCTAAGCCAAAGACTATAATAAGAGATGAGGAAGGACGCTATATCATACTTAAATGGCTGTCCAACAAGAATATCTAACAATTTTAAATATCTAAGCCCCTAACACGGGAGCAGCCAATTATATAAACCAATTAATAACAAAATCAAAGAAACACATTGACAATAATACAATAATAGTAGGGGACTTTAACACCCCCAAGAAAAAGATCAACAAGGAAATAAAGGCTGTAAATGACACACTGGACCAGATGAATATCAAAGATCTATTTAGAAGATTCCATCCCAAAGAAACAGAATACACATTCTTCTCTAATGCACATGGAACATTCTCCAGAATAGATCACTTCCTGGGTCACAAATCAGGTCTCAACTGGTACCAAAAGGTTGGGATCATTCCTTGCATATTTTCAGACCATAATGCTCTGAAGCTAGAACTTAATCACAAGAGGAAAGTTGGAAAGAACTCAAATACATGGAGGCTAAAGAGCATCCTACTAAAGAATGAATGGGTCAACCAGGAAATTAAAGCATTGGAAATATTCATGGAAACAAATGAAAATGAAAACACAACTGTTCAAAATCTTCGGGACACAGCAAAGGTGGTCCTAAGAGGAAAGTATATAGCATTACAAGTTTTTCTCAAGAAACAAGAAAAGTCTCAAGTACACAAACTAACCCTACACCTAAAGGAGCTGGAGAAAGAACAGCAAAGAAAGCCTAAACCCAGCAGGATAAGAGAAATACTAAAAATCAGAGCAGAAATCAATGAAACTAGGAGCTGGTTCCTTGAAAGAATTAATAAGATTGATAAACCTCAATGGAACAGAATACAGAGCCCAGAAATGGACCCTCAACTCTATGGTCAACTAATCTTTGACAAAGCAGGAAAGAATGTCCAATGGAAGAAAGACAGTCTCTTCTACAAATGGTGTTGGGAAAATTGGACAGCCACATGCAGAAGAATGAAACTGGACCCTTTCCTTACACCACACACAAAAATAGACTCAAAATGGATTAAAGACCTCAATGGGAGACAGGAAGACATCAAAATCTTGAGGAGAACACAGGCAGCAACCACTTCAACCTCAGCCACACAACTTCTTCCTAGAAACACTGCCAAAGGCAAGGGAAACAAGGGCAAAAATGAACTATTGGGAATTCATCAAGATCAAAAGCTTTTGCACAGCAAAGGAAACAGTCAACAAAACCAAAACACAACCAACAGAATGGGAGAAGATATTTGCAAATGACCTATCAGATACAGGGCTAGTATCCAAAATCTATAAAGTGTAAAAATTATCAAACTCAACACCCAAAGAACAAATACTCCAATCAGGAAATGGGCAGAGGACATGAACAGACATTTCTGCAAAGAAGGCATCCAGATGGCCAACAGACACATGAAAAAGTGCTCCACATCACTAGGCATCAGGGAAATACAAATCAAAACCACAGTGAGATACCACCTCACGCCAGTCAGAATGGCAAAAATTAACAAGTCAGGAAATGACAGATGTTGGCAAGGATGTGGAGAAAGAGGAACCCTCCTATACTTTTGTTGGGAATGCAAGCTGGTGCAGCCATTCTGGAAAACGGTATGGAAGTTCCTCAAAAAGTTGAAAATAGAGCTACCCTATGACCCAGCAATCACACTACTGAGTATTTATCCTAAAGATACAAATGTAGTGATCTGAAGGGGCACATGCACCTGAATATTTTTTTTAAAGATTTATTTATTTATTTGACAGATAGAAATCACAAGTAGCCAGAGAGGCAGGCAGAGAGAGGAGGAAGCAGGCTTCCCGCTGAGTGGAGAGCCAGATGCAGGGCTCGATCCCAGGACCCTGGGATCATGACCCGAGCTGAAGGCAGAGGCTTTAACCCACTGAGCCACCCAGGCGCCCTGCACCTGAATATTTATAGCAGCAATGTCCACAATAGCCAAACTATGGAAAGAACCTAGATGTCCATCAACAGATGATTGGATAAAGAAGTTGTGGTATATATATACAATGGAATATTATGCAACCATCAAAAGAAATGAAACCTTGCCATTTGCAATGATGTGGATGGAACTAGAGGGTATTATGCCAAGTAAAGTAAGTCAATCAGAGAAAGACAAGTATCATTTGATCTCTCTGATATGAGGAATCTGAGAGGCAGAATGGGGGGATTTGCGAGGTAGGGAAGGAAAAAATGAAACAAGACGGGATTGAAAGGGAGACAAACCATAAGAGACTCTTAATCTCACAAAACAAACTGAGGGTTGCTGGGGGGTGGGGGGCAGGGTGGCTGGATTATGGACACGGGGGAGGGTATATGCTATGGTGAGTGCTGTGAAGTCTGTAAGCCTGACGATTCACAGACCTGTACCACTGGGGCAAATAATACATTATATGTTAATAAAAATAAAGAAAAAGAAACACCACATCAAAAAAGATGCACAAATGTCCAATAAGCATATGAAGAGATTCTCCACATCATGCATCATCAGGGAAATGCAAATTAAAACAACAGAGAGACACAGCTGCTCACTTTTGGGATGGTCACATTTCCCACAACACCAACCAATATATGGATGTGGATCAACATGAACTCTCCTATATTGTTGGTGGGAGTATAAAATGGATCAGGTACTTTAGAAGACTGCTTGACAGTTTCTTAGAAAACTAGACATATTTTCACCATATAATCAAGCCATCACTCTCCCTGATTGATTGATTTTTTTTTTTGAGAGGAAGAGTGTGAGAGCAGGGTGGTTGAGGTAGAGGGAGTGGGAGAGAGGGAGAATCCTAAGCAGACTCCATACCCAGGACAGAGCCAGATACCAGGCTTGATCTCACAAACCTGAGATCTTGACCTCATGTAAAATCAAGAGTAAAATCAATCAACTGTTGGGCCCTCAACTGACTTACCCATCCAGGTGCCCCACTATCCCTGATACTTATCCAAAGCAGTTGAAAACTTTTATCCACACAAAAACCTGGAAACATATTGTACAGCAGTTTATTCATGATCGCCAAAACTCTGAAGCAACCAAGATGTACTTCAAGTAGTGAATGGATACTTAAATAGGGGAACATCCAATTGATAGTATATTATTCAGCACTGAAGAGAAATGAGCTATCAAGCCATGTAAAGACTTGGAGAAACCTTAAAGACATATTACTAAGTAAAAGAAGTCAGTCTGAAAAGGTTACATACTGTATGATTTCAATTATATGACATTCTAGAAAAGACAAAATTATGGAGACATAAAAAAGATCAGTGGTTGCCATGGGTTGGGGAAGGGAAAAAGATGAATCGACAGAGCCACAAATGGCTTTTAAGGAATTACAATTCCTCCATCACAGAGCTCCATGTATTTCTTTCCTTTTTCATTTTTAAGGTACTGAATATATTCTGTAAAATACTCTAATAAAGGTGTAGGAAAATGAATGTTTCAGATTTTAAAAAAATAACCATGCAGCAGAACAAAACCAAAAATTACAAGGAGCTACCTCTTTGGAATGGGACTGTGGATAGAAAAACATGTGGGTTAGAGAACTGCTGTTTCTCATTGTAAGCCCTCCTGTACTAGGTGATCTTTTTCCTATTAAAATGAGCCACTTCCATCTAAACAATGAATGATACATAAAACCAAAATGACTCTTGTTCAGAACATTTATCATTCACGTACCTAATGGCTACCCCAGCCTTTTATTTTTCCATTTGGTACTATTTTCACTTCTTTGTCAAGATATCTATCCCATATCATTAGGTATATGGTATCTATCTTCTTTTGCAAGAAGAGAAACCAAATAAACCCCAGAGCTAAATGCAGGACACTTTTTCAGTAGCCTGTAAAATATTTTATAAACATCATCCTAAGTGAGTTGAGTTGGCTTATCAATCATAGAGGAGGAAAAGAAGGAGGCAACTGAGAGTCTCTGGAATCATTTCAGCTAACTTAGAGCCAGAGCACAGTTGGATTTAGAGATCCTCAAGGCCACAGAGTTGGCAGCTCAGCCATCTTAACAGCACTGCCCCTTAACTGGAACACACTCTAAGAGAGATAATAATGCTCTAGGTCTGAGGTTCATTCAGTGAACCTTGCAGTGATCCAGGACCAGCTAAAAGAAAATCTGACTCACCTCTGGGTCAGTCCCATTATGTCCCTAGTTAGCCCTGCACAAAAAAAGTTCCCTCGGTCTTTATTCATCATCATTATTATTTTTTACTATTTTAATTTTTATTATTATTTATTTATTATTATTAAATTATTATTTATTTCAACTGAAGAAAACCTTAGAGGACAGAACCTCTTTTTTTCCTCTTCTCTTCACATAGAAACAGGAATGACAAGTTGCAAATCTGTTTCATAGAGAGATAGCTGATGCCTCCTTGGGTAGTTTGCTACTATGCTGTCAAAATGCTAGACATTATCAAAGAGGATGTGTAATCTTATCAAGGGCCCCAATGTATTCTCCTGCTTCTATTAAAATAGAGAGGGGGGGGGGGAAAGGCAGTTCCAATCTTACTATTGTTAGTTTTAATTGAGTCTTCCCTCCAATTTTCTTTCCAAGAGACTACTCCTGATACAAAGCAACCCAAGAGCATGGAAACCCCAAACAACACTTTTCTAAAATTCTCCCCATGTTGGCAAACAAACAAGCATACGGTGAAGTCAGGAATTACATTAAGGAATGACTAATATCATGCTTTGACTTCCCTATATTTTGTTTAATAACTCATTACGTATTCCTATGTTACAGTACATATTCACTTTATATTCTTTACTATATATTCTCTAAAGCTATCAACTGAGTGAATTCTGTGTTTCCCATCATCTTCAAAGCTATGTAGAGAGATGAGAAAATCACGTCACAGACTAGGTTTCCCAAAAAGAAAGGATCGGTAAGAAATCATTGTCAATCTCATGATGAAATTTATTTATGGGTTTGGAGTACTTACTATAGTGTAGAACAAGAGCACTATAAAAGCATTGTGATGATACAATTACAAACACATCAGACCATCTCTCACCTCACTGGCTTGGCTGATGCGTCCCATTCTCATGTAAAGGGCATATCTTCAAAGAGCAGTTTCCTTACACGTGAATTGTCGATCGTACACCTTAACATTCACTGACATAATTATGTTATTGAAATGTATATCTGCTCGAAATGTCTCAGGCTTTTAGAGTGCCTGCTTGCATATGGAGGGCAGGGGTACACCTGCATGCAAGTGCAGGCGAAATTAATATAACCACAGACACACACGCCGTAACACTGGCCTTCCGTGCTCTTCCTCGAATACACCATGTGTCCCCTTACCTTGGAGCTTTTTACTCATCATTTCTGTCTACCATGCTTTCCAGATGAAGGCAGTATAATGGTTTACCCCTTCCACAGCTTAATGTTTTGCTCAAAGGTCACTTTCTTAGCGCCATGTCACCAGATCACCAAACTTAAAATTACAACTCCTCCATCATAGAACTCCATGTATTTCTTGCCTTTTTCGTTTTTCTCCATTGGACTATCTTCTACTATGACTGCTTTATTTCATTTGTTCTCCAACACAATATGCCTGGAACATCAAGATGCTCTAAAAACATTCTTTGAATTTATCAATATGAATTTAAAGACAATGCAAACGATGTCAGCTTGGTATCCTGATAACATTTTTATAGGTCATATTTCCACTATAAACATGCATTTTCTTTTATATTTTAGTAAAATGATGTGCTCTTTCCAATATCAAACATTGTTTTATTTATTTTTTCCTCAAGAGACTTCTTAGCTTCCCCAATTTCAAGTTGTTAACATCTTTCTGGCCTTCCACTCTGTCTGTACCCAGTATTTATTTGACATTTCCTAGTTCACCAAGGACTACCTCAACAAAGAGGGGTTTTCCAAGCAAAAAAATTCCCATGAAGAAAAAAAATTCAACTCTGATATAGAGAAGAAAAGAATCTGCTGCAGGAGATCATGTAAACAAGTGAAAGATATCTGGGTATTATAAGCAGTGGTCCACTCAGAAGAGAAAGAAATTGGACTAGCCAAGGAATCCCTTGATCCCCTTCTTCAGATGAGATGTCTCTGGCAAGGGTCCCATGTACCCCACTCAAAGGGCAATAATTTTCCAGCAGAACCATTTGGACACATGGCTACTTTCCAGGCATCTGAGAAGCTCTCCAGAAAATGTGTCCGGAGAAGATGTCTACAGTGTAGGTATGATTTCAGAAGATAGATCTGCCTAAATGATTTCTTGCCTAGCTTGGCTGGGACTTTTTTCCATCTATTCTAATTTTTTTTCAGTCTAGATTTTTATGAGTATTGAATAAGAGCATTTTCAATGTCTCTAGTAGCTGAGATTGAGTCTTAGACAAAAGACCTCTAAGACTGAAATATAAATAGAGAAGAGTTCAGGATGACATCATGTTGTATGCATACCAGAAGTGACCACAAATAACCTACAATAACCTTTAAAATTAGTTTTTTCCTGACTTCATAAAACAATATTTTATTTGGCAGGCATATATTGGCAAGCTCTTTCAAAAGCTCTATTTGTTTTCTGTATCCAGGAAGACACAACCAGTGTTTTCACATAGGTTTCCTTCTATGCTGTGGTTTTGCCATTTTCTGCTTCTTTATGAGTGGCTGCTGGAGAATATTTTTCTTTGGGACGTTTATTAAGAGTAACAAGGATATGAATGAAAAACCATCCCTATAACAATATAGGGTGGGTTTCTGCTTCCATATGTAATGCTGACCAAATCCAAAGGACATAAGTAGAATATATCAACAGTGATATGGTTGCTTTATTCTGAGGTTATATAATAACATGCAGCTGGGTCAAAATATGGTGTAGTGAAAGAAATCAGCCCATGTGTTCCTTGATGCATTAATTAAGTCGAAGGTTAAAAAGAAAATGTAAAATCCTAACAGAGCTTTTAAAAAAAGATACAGAATTATTTAAGCCAACTTGAGGTGCAAAAGATTGCAGGAAAAGACAATTTCAAAGTTACTGTGTAGGTTAGCCGATTGTTCTGGTTTTTTAAAAAGATGCTGCCATTATAAAGTTAAAATGATATATTTTAACATAATGTAAAATCTTTCCTGAAACTAATTAATTTCTTAGCACTCGGGTTTTCAAATTGCTACTATTTCCTAGAAGACAAAGACAAGTAAGTGTAGAATCTTCCTGAATATAATAAAAACAAAACAAATATTTCCCAAATAAACAGTTCTTCTAGAGCAAGTCACTATATTTCATTTTCTTCTTTTGGTTCCTATTAATCTTTTACTCTCACACAGGCAAAAGAGGAAGGTTCCAATAATTAACCTTGTGCTGTTGACCTAACCAAAATTAACTGGCTATGCAACAATTTAGTTGTCCATATAAAAACAGGAAGAGAGATTTCCCCAAGTAACCCTTATTCACCATGAGAAAAACAGCTGGTGCTCTCTCTTTCCATGTAAGCCTGTGGGGCATGGATGAAAGGATGTATATTTCTGATATCCTCTCTTGTAAATGGGTGGTTTTTTTGGTGGAAGGGTGCCAACACTCAGTTCCTGAGAAGCAGAGGCCCAAGAAAATCTGGTCAAAATATTTAGAATTATATCTTTATAAGATGAGGTCTGTGGAAATGAACAAAGTTTCCTCACCAGTGTTATATGAATAATCACTGCAAAATAATAGTGGAAACCTACACCTTTTCCTCCTAGGAAAGGAGGGAAAGATTAATAAGAAACATTGCCCTTCCAACAACAAAAATCAAAGTTTTAGTACCAGACTTCTTTGTGTCCTGTTTTCCAGTAGTTCTGCTACATTTCCCACAGTACACTGCTGGGATTTTTTATTTTTTATTTTCGCTACGCATGCTCACACATCTGTTGAACATGTGTGATCAACCGACTAGATTTTTGAGCCAAACGTCCTGTTAAATGGACAGAGTGGGCAGAGCATTCCTTTGAGAGTTAGACTCTGCCTCTGGTGGATTGCCTCCAAATGCAGTGGTGCAATAAAGAAAAGAAATCTGCTCATTTGAATTGCATTGAAATGAACTGTGTCCTCTCCTAAAATACCATATGGTAATGATCCCTGGAGGTATGGCGCATAACACCTAAGTCTGGCAGACTCCACTGGAAGGCTGTAAATGTCCCTGTGTAGTCAGACTGTGAAAGGCAAGAAAATTGACAAGAAGCATGTAGAGTAAAACAAGAATCCTATCTGAAGGCCCTCCGTCAACTCAAAACAAAAGAGAGTAGATTGAACAAAAAATCCTAGCAGTCATCTTGGAGAAATCCTTCTTCTCCCATTAAAAAGCAGTTCTTGGATCTCACCTCCAGTAAAGTGAAACCGTATGGAAAGAAAGCTGTTTCACCTGAGCAGTAGCCAGAGTTTCTTTGCAGCAAATTATCTCAATAAGACTCAAGTGCATGTCTGCAAAGCAAAATGCAGTCTTCATAATCAAACCTCCCCCAGAGCTGAGAGCAGATGGACCAAGTAACCGGAGACACCGCGCTGTGCCTCTGTTTGGGCTAACACTCTCGGTGAACCTGATCGGCCGCAGGTAGTAGCTAGTGACCCGCACACCATTCTCAGAAGTCTCTCGAGGGACACACACACACACACACACACACACACACACACACCAGTCTTCTGTGGTGGGGAGAAACTCAGGGAACACTGGTGGTGAGATGCTATAAAGTCTGTAGGACAAACAATAGAAAAGAATAGCTTATCTTGTCCCCCAGATCAGTAAGGTCCTGCAGTAGAAACTAACAGTATGGGATTTAACTACAATAAAACCCCAACGGCCACTGGTACTTGAAAAATTTCCATTTATCTCAACAAGATCAATTCTGGGCTTTTCTTTCATTTTTCTTGAAAAGGAACACATTTTCCATTAATTTAGTCCATAATCAGATGTATTTATAGAAAGACTAGGAAATTACCCAAAGACATGAAGTTCAAAAAAAATTCTTGTTTGAATTTTTTTCTCTTTTTTAAAAATTCTTTTCTATGCTGATAGTTTTTTCATAATGGTGTATATCTGTTAATGGGATAAGAGGATTCCTATAGCTACAGTTTCTTAATTCTCAATTTTATTTTTCTTGAAGCTTTGACAACTGAAGTCCATCTATATACTCTACATATGTATTACTTCTTTGTGACTTTTCTGAAAATTTGTTTTATTTTTTATATCAAACGTAAGTTGGTGTTTTGATTTCTACGATTTGTGATTATTTTGCAGAAACTCCATTACCATTATTTACAAAACAGAGACAGTGTGTAGCGGACTAATAGCCACTGCATATTAAGCAGTTTTGTCTCAGTTTGTAGTAACCTATTTAATCTTAACCATAATCTAGTACCACAGGCATTATTATTATTATCCCTGTATTGTAAAGATGAGGAAATTGAGATTTATCAGGATTCTGAAGCATATCCAAGGTCAAAAGTAGCCGGTAGAGCTGAGGTGTAATCCCATCTTTTGTTTCCAGAACTAGCGTTCTGGAATGTCGATTACACCATCATGCTGGAAGAGTCTTTGGTTTTGCTTGGTTTTTGAAATCCAGACTCTAGAACTGTCATTTCAAACTTGTCTTCCCTACATCCTAAGACCGGCAAAGGAGAAAAGTCTATTTACCTCAATAAATTCATAGTTTAAAAAAAAAAGAAAAAAGAATTGTGCAATATTTATTATTATTCAGAAGTGAATCTTTCCCATGACTAAAGTATTAATCCACTATTCTCTAAGTTCTGCCTCTACTACTATTATCTAAAAAGCTTAATTCTTTCTTCAATCTTTTCTTTCAAAGTAAAGAATTTTCCTTAATCTTATCACAGCAATCATCTTTTTTTCCTAATTTCTAAACCAAGAAAGTATTTTGCTAAAAGTCGAGGTCTATGAGTACAAATACATAGATTCTTTTTTAAAACATTTTAAAAGAACTAAGTGTGTGTAATTAAAGCCTTCTTCTATCTAAGGGCTTTCCATGTTTTGTCATTTTTACTTGAGGACCACTGTGAAGACTGAGATCATAAAAATGGCTCTCGGAAATCACGTAGCAGGCAACTGACATTTCCAGTGATATCCATAATTCAGAATAATCCTCATAATATCAACACAGATGTTTCTCTTTTTCATTAACTATAGTATCTTCAAATTTGATACTGAAACACCAAATAAATGTCAGCCCCCCTTTGTTGTTGATAAAGAGAACACTGGATTGTGAAGCAGGACTCAAATTCATATATTACAACTCTGTTTATTGTTTCAACAGAGGAATTTGAGCACAAAGTATGTGGGAAGAATATTTATCTTATTTTTACAGATCAGAAAGCTGATGCATAGAGATTAAGTTATATTTATGAGGTCAATGAAAATATCAACAGAACTGTGATGAGCCAAATCTGCATTCCACAAAGAAGTCTAAAAATAAATTAGATTCCTCAGTGATATGTAACTAGCATTTTAAACATTGTGTAAAATTATTCTATATACCCATGCATTTCATTTCAGCTATGATTTAGGCTATCTACATTTTACTAGATTCACAGGAAATTCCCAGCACAGTTTGCCAATTGATATTAGAGCATAAAGTCCAAAGGAGTCATATAGATATGACTTTTACATGTATGCATTTCATATATATATATATTTTTATATATTTCATACCTATATTTCCTTTTTAATTTATAGGATGTATATTTATAAGATGCACGGTATCACCTGTGCTAAATAAACCTAAAAGGACTGACTTTGCTTTTAGATGGGGACAAGACTGCAAAAATATAAAATCTCACACTTTTTGGCTTCATTCTAACAGCCGTTTTCTTGCCAATTTAATAAGGCTATTAATTGTCCTGGATGCAAATTTCAGTGTAGCTATATTTCTTTTGGGATGTTTGGTGTCTTTCTTATACTAATACAGATTATTAATGATTCCATAAAGGTTTGATTTGTCCTTTTGGACACTCATATTGATAATCCCCACCTCATACTGAATATACATAAAATAGTTAACTACGTTTTGGTGAAAGCAAATAGCAATCTCTACCCATTATCAACTCCAAAACTAAGAAAAAAGCTCCTGATGAGGCATATGAGCATTGTCCGATGATTTTCTTGAAAATGATTTTCTTGAAAATTTTCTTGAAAATGATTTTCTTGAAATTTCATATTTGAATTAAATTTAAGAAATTAACATTTGCAGCATCTTTTACTCACGCACACAAACAGAAAGAGTGAGAGAGAGAGGGAGAGAGAGAAGAGATCGAGAAATAAGCAAATAAACCAAAAATAAGGATTTTGCAGACCAGTCTCATACGGATGCTTCAGAGACTTTTTAGTCCAACTGCCATTTCTCCGGTTGCATACGATGTGTTGTGTGTGAAAACAATCATACATAAACAGGAATTTGAGCTCCACAACACTTTACTTTCTCTTCCTCTCCCCTCCCTTCTCAATGTCCTTTTACTTCCTCCTCTGCCAAATCAAATGTTCAATCAGGAGCAATAGCCTACAATTAGCTTTTTCAATTAAAATGTAGAGTTCAAAGTTGACTCCAGAGTGAGTAATTGCTTTTGAGAACCACAACCAGCAGGCAGCTGCCAGATTATTACAACAGTTTATTTAACCTCAAAACATCTGATCAATTTTATTATCTCAGCAGAAGGGAGATATCCTGGAGAGCAGGGTTTAAAATATACTACTCATCCTAGATGTCTGCAAGAAAATAAAAATCCTTCAGCACTATAAATATGCTTTTGCCATCACCTTGCTGAGAAAACAAACTCAAATCACACTTTCTTCATTGGAAAGTCAATAGAAATGAAGAAACTGAACGCAAAAGCTTCGTGACATCACTGGGGTGGGAGTCTGGGGAAAGGAGCCAGGAACAATCCACAAAATTACAAGGTTTAAAGACATTCAAACATCCGGCTCATGATATTTGGAGTTTTTAATTCATCCAGAAAGAAGATACAGAGAGGGCTGCCAACTTCACCAAAACAAAGAATATCACGTTTCCAGAATCCTGATTTGGCTGCCTCCACACTGCCAAACTCATTATTCAGAAATCTGCTATTAAGTCTTGAGAGACCAAGGGAACTGAAATCTTCCTATTACACAAATGGGCTGACCAGCTCTCAGGGCTCCTGCCTTGCCCAGCAAGACCAGGACACAAACATGACCCTTTTACCTCCCGCCAGACAATGGCCTCGGGATTTCTCCCACTTCTTGCCGACTCTTCTATCCCTTTCCATCAGGCCTTCCCTACACATCTTTGGATTCCGTCTCCACCACTGCATCTGTAAGCCCACCGGAACCTACCCCGTGAAATGGGTTGTGTTGATTATTTCGCTTCCCCCATCCTTTTCAAATAGGCAATATTGGGTAAGAACGTAGACCTCTTAGCAATCATCCTGGATTTCAGTATCACTTCCACCATTCACTATAGAATAATCTTGAGCCAAGTACTTTACTTCTCTGTGGCCCAGTTCTCTCATCTATAAATAACCTCATGACTTTGTTGTGAACATTGAACAGTTATGTGTTGCCTGGTTAGAACCAGGTGTGGCACATTGGAATACAGTGCAAATTTTAGCTGTTCGTTTTTACCCTTCACTCCTGATGTAGTCTTTATTTCCCTTTGCCTCTGAACCTTGACTGTTAGACAGTTCTACCCACCTCAGGCCCGGGCCCCATCTCTCGGAACATCACCTCAGAGAGCTTGGAAGAAGAGTATCAACAGAGCTACCTGGTCTATTCTTGTATCCTGACTTTGGGGTCATGTTCTAACAAAGCTTTAATACAATCATATGTCTCTGATCTTGCTAGCAATTTAACCACCTCAAACAAGTCCCAGGTAGACCCAGAATACAGGTAACCTCCAACTACAGTCATCTCTGAAATATACCATCTTTCCAGCCACAGAAATATAGCTAGATACTAATTCGTGTCACTGCATTTGAGGAATGTGAGTACTGCATCTTTCCTGCCCATTCCACCAACTGTCCACTTGAAAAAAAAAAGAAAAACAAAAACATTCAAAGAACAGAACAATTTAGAAAGTGTTCATAGGAAATCATCGATTTCAAAAAAGACATATTGGTATCACCCAAATCATGAAAACATTGTTAAAATGCTTATTCTTTGTTTTATTTTCTGTCTTTTGATTATTCCTCAATCTCATTTCACTCTTGTTTCTAGAACCAGGCCAACATGTTGGATAGCCTTGAATCCCTAAGGATTTTTTTTCATACACAATGTTTTGTGGATATTTTAATGTAAAATGGATTGATTTATAACTTTGTAATCAACAAATGTTGATTTATACAGATTTTGATTCATTCTCTTAATTAATCATTGTGTTCTTACCATGTATTCATGTTGCTTTATGTACATATAATTTGTTGCTTTTAATTCCTAGAGTACTCCAGAGTGTATTATCATGACAGTTTTACCTGACCACTTAATGCTTGTCATTTAAATAACAACAAACATATTAACATCTAATAGTTAATTTCATATTTGATCAACTTGATCTAAAGTCACAGTGATTCTGATAATTTACTGAGGGAATTTTTCCTCCAGTCTTTTACATTAGCATTCCCACCTGAATTATTAAGACAAATGATCCTTTCACTTTCTAGTAAAGATACACCCTGAGAAATAAACACGTCTTGTTTTGAATTCTGACTGTTGGCATCCAACATGCTTTGTTGACTAAAAATAAATGCCATTCAGAGATACAGAACGATATAAAACATAGACATCTTATAGACTTTGTGGAAATAGGCCATGAATAAAACATAAATAGTAAGTCAGCCATTTTTCAGCATCTATAGCATTTTAATTACAAAAAAATAGGAAATGCACAAGATCCCAAAACTGTTTGTTCAAATCCTACCCTGCTGCACTATACTATAACGCAATGTTAGAAATAGTTTAAATGTCTATCGGTAGGAAACTGGAGCCTAAATAAAATATGGAATTTTATGGAACTATAAAAAATGAAGTAGTTCTGTAAGTACTGACACAGAAACATCTTAAAAATACATTGTTAGTGAAAAAGGTATTTTTCATATGATTCCCTTTCTGTAAAAAAAAGAAAGAAAGAAAAAAGGGAAGGAAATATACATGTTTAATAATGTGTATATATACAGGATTGCATGTACTAGAAAATATCTGGGAAGATTCAAATTCCACAAAGTGAGAGCAAAGTCTAAGAGATGGAGAAAAAAAATTACCTTTTAATTTTTGTCCTTAGTACCATTTACATATTTTTGGTTGTTTACAATAAGTATGTATTAATTTCATACTAAACTTTTCTAAACATTTATAAAAACGTTTCTAAACATAAATAAAAGTACAATGAATAAGCCTGACTTTTGAAGAAAGTTGGGAGATTAATTTTGTTTACAAGTGAGGAAATGAGGGAGTCGAGCCAGTGACAGCATCATTCAGGCGAATAGAAGCAAATGTATGAAAGGAACAAAAAACCAGATCAAGAGATCAAGAAGTCACCCTTGCCCCAAATAACTTATTAAAAGGTAATGTAAAGTCAAAATAGCTATTTCCATATCGACATGTCACTTAAAATTGGTGGTATTTATTTATTTGTTTTTTTACTTCAGTGGAAAAAGAAAATTTAAAAATGCAAGCTAAATAAAAGTAACAATTTTCAGTGAACTGAGAGGTTAGGGGAAAACTCTTTTGACCACTGAGCTGACAGTAAGGTGAGTGATAAAACCAGATGGACATGTTTTTCTAATAGTTAAGATGTTAAGAAATTAATTTTTTTAATTAAAAAGTATTTCAAATAATATACATGTACTATTTCTTTGATGAGAATTACATAAATCCAGTTAGAATGTATTGTACCAATACAAAGTTATTATCATCTTAGTTTTTGATATTTTACTTTTAAAATTATGTTTTAATGTTCAGAGCTTCAAAGAGATTATAAATTATTTTTATTTTTTCTCCAAATAATCAGAAATAAAAAGTTCAAAATAGACCTTGGCGGTTTGTGTCGAATTTTGACTATATTTCAAATTACTTAGAAAACTGGGAAAAATAATATATTTTAACGGAAATATGAGAAAATAAGATATAAATGCAGAAACATTCATACAAGAATGAGTAGCACTTTTTATCCCTGAGAAATTTTCATTTTTAATTTTCCTAAGACCAATAGATTTTTTTTAAGTTAAGAATTAAACATCTGATTTTGTTACTGTATAATCAAACAAGTTCTCCAGTGAAAAAGTGTATCTTAAATGCTTGGGAAAGCTGTAACAAAGTGGCAGGCTTACAGGTAAATAGTAGAATCATATCCACCGCAAATAAAGTAACAACAAACCTAAGAAAATTTGCTGAAACATAATCAAATGTAAACAAATCAAGATGTTTTACATTGATAGGCACAAATAACTGATGTAGATTTTCTGCTCACACGATTTTAAATTCTGAACTTTTCACATATACAATAAAGATACTGATGTTCCATTATTGTACATTGCACTAAATTTTCTTAAGAAAAACATATTTGCTTATCAAAATATTCCATAAGATTTCAATGAGAGAAATATTAAAGAGAGCGTGAAATAAATTCTAGGTATTTGCATTTCAATCTTGCTTTCCCTACTGTTTGCAGAAAGGCGGCACCTGGAAGGAAATATTCATGATGTTATACTCCCTCTAGTGGGTATCTTGTAAATGGAAAGTTCAACACCCTCCAGGCACACTCCAATGCACTCTGGCTTCAGGATTCTCTTGATCCTGAATGGGAAGGGTCTTTGCACATTGTCTAGTCAACAGTTCCTGTAAAGCAGGAAACTTAGAAGCAGCCAGATCATGTTTGATCTAAGTTTCACTTCCTCAAGAAACCTACTGCTTCCATCTTGGGGGTAACAATACTTAGCAAGTTATGTATATATTGAACACAAATTCCAGTCTTTGTAATATGTACTTTTGGACTCTAGAAGAAACTGGGAAAAGGGTACCCCCTTTTCCATTTTGCCCATCCTTAAGTATATTTAGAAGATGGCTCACGGTAGCAGCAGATACTAAACAAGTGAAAAATGATAGCATCAAGAAGCCATTTTAAAAGTATATAGTTTCAGGCAGGAGTAACAAAGTAAGAATGTACAATTGATAATCAGTGAATCATAAGCAGAAAATGGTTATTTGCTATTATATAATACCACTGCCTATGATATCCAACACTGAGTGCTGTACCCAATACCAAACAGTTTATGAAGACAAATATGCCCAATAACTTTTTGTTAATTTGAAGCTTTTGAAAAATGTTCCTTTCACTTTATAGGCAAACACATCATTAATTTCTCTTGGGTGGAGGATGTAGTGCAAGTATTATTTTTGTTAGTCCACAGTGGTAGAGGAGCTGTGTATAGAACCTAAGAGACCTCGAGGGACTTACAGCTCCAAGGGTGAAGCAAAAGCATCTGCATGAAGGAGCAGAACATAGTTACACAGCACAGGGACGCAGAGCACACCTACCCTACATTTGCTCAAATTCATCTCCCCAGTCTCAAGACTTCATATTGAAATTCCCGCCACTGTAAGCCCCTTGAACTGGAAAACCCCTGTTCCTGTACCTCTCCGAGTGAGCACAAAACCTATAACTTAATGTTGTGAAGATGTAGCCCCGGTTTAATGCTTGGGGTCACCAATGCTTACTAATTCCCATTTATAACCTGTAACAGATTAACTTGCTTTTCAGACCATCTGCTGCTCATGAAAGTGTTTTGGAAAAACGAGGGACAACAGTGAGAATTAGGACAGGTCTCGGGGTGCATTATGGAAGAGAAATTTTTGTCAGACATGGCACTACCAATGTAGGATGGAAGAGAGGAATTTAAAGAAAAAGGCAGGAATCCCCCAGGGACATATTTACCAAGGGCAGTCCAGCTCCACTATCCCTCAGAAAAGGAAGCTCAGCCTTTTTCAAAAACTAAGGGTCGCCTACCCCAGAGGAAAATTATAGGACTTTTCTATAATAATATTAATTTCACCTACTGTAAGTCTCCTGGGAAGCTAACTTTGTAAAATTATGACATAATTGAAAGGGTGAAGAGGCAGGCGTGAGGCAGAGCAGAGGTACTGGGATACGGACAACTAAATGGTAGCAGACTGCTTGGTAGACCAGACTGTGTGGGCGTGCACTGATGTTGGTGCACCCACGCAACCCGACAAGCACGCTGAGCTGTCTAAGGCAGCAGTTCTCAAAGCGCGGCCTGGGATGTCCCCTACAACATCCACCTAAAGCTCTTACAAACACAATTTCCAAAGCGCAATCCAAGACCTAGTCAGTCTGAATTTCTAGGGATGTTGTCTGATAAGCGACATATTTAGCAAGATCCCAGCTGATTTTCTGTACAAATACTCAAGTGTAAGAACCTCAGCACCAGAGATTTTTAAAAAGATCTTCACAGGTTCTTATATAGAACTTAGTATAGAAGTAATGGGGATGGAGGAAATAGGTTCTAAGGGGAAAATCATGCATAACCTTTACAAATCCCTTAGAAATTGCCATTTGGATACCAACACGTTCTCTCAATTAGATTTCCCCACTAAGTGCGGAGAGAATTTAGTTTTTCTGACTAAGCACTAGATTACATAATTGTCTTAAAATTTGAAGACCATACTGAAAAATATTTACCTTTAAAATCTAGAACTATCTTGGGCTTGGAGAAATTATACTCTGAGAAACACTGGGCAAAACAAAGACCAGATAGGAAAGTGGAAGATTTAGTGTTTTTGTTTGTTTGTTTGTTTTGGCTAAGCCAGAGAAAGTACCAATGAACGAAAAAGACAGATTTACTGATTTATTAGTTCATTTACTCACTGAGCAACAACTACATGTAGGTGTTATATTTAATGATACAATATCAAGATGATGAGTTAAATTAGTGTGATCCTAACTAATGGGAGTTTGTTGTACTTCCAGAAAACGGCATCATGAAAACTTGTAAACTCAGGGTGAGAAACCTCTTAACAGATACTTTATTTTCAATCTAATAATTTAAAATGTGTTAAGAATTTGAGTTAAGAGAAAGAAAACCATAAGGACAACTGCGTGGAGATAAACGGATAAGAGTTTTAATCATTCACAGGTGATAAAAGAAGGAAGTAAACCCATTTTTCTATAGGAGTGATCTAATCAGTCATTTTAAAGTGTCATGGCTTTCTGGCCTATTTACTTGATGTTCTTTGTTATTTAAATATTTCATAGTTATTGCCAACCTTCTCTTTATAAATCGGGCATAGAATTCTGAATACTCTAAGGTCCGTTTACATGAATCACTGGGTGTGGGGACTTGACTGTCTTCTCTGTTCCTTGAATACATGTAAATGCATCATTGCCCCCCACACACCTGACAGCCACTATGTCCATCAATAGTATCATATAGACCACAAAATAGTCTTATCGTGCCATTGTCTCACGGAGAAACTTATAAAGCATCACTTTCAGTGCATTGCAAAATGTCAGCAGTTTTTGTGGTTCAAAAGCAACAGAAAAAGAAAATCTTCCTAACAAACATCGTGCATCTCCAAAGAAACAGCAATAGTGTGGCCAGAGAGATTATAATAAAAAACACATTCTCTATTCGTAAGGAAGTCAACTATAGGGGCATTGAAAGAGCTATATGAATTTGTTTTTATTTTCTCAGCACTCTTTCAATCCTAAACCTTGAAGAGTACTGATACAAATTTCTTTTTTGCTACAAGTGCATTTTCAAATGGGAGAGAACATTCTGCTACATATTTACAAAGAAATACCTCGTGTGTGCTTCAATCCATTTCTATTGACAAATTCTCAATACTCTGATGTCTAAGCTTTCACATTTAATTCCGAATTCTGCACTATAGATCAACTACACTTCCTTCTCAACCCCTTCTATTTACTTCCTCAAAAATCTGTGTGAACTTGAATCACCAAGTGCCCTGTGTCTACAGTACCACTGGGCCGTGGCCTCTCCAACATTAGATAAACTGTGGCAACATCACCTGTACTATTTTGAGAATTTGTCCATGTGTCATTTTTAAAGCAAAGTGATCTATGAACAGACGATACTAGCCTTGGGGAAAATAAAAGAAAGTTTATTTTTTTATATCCTCTACCTATTGCTAGTTCTTTTTGCCATGTCTTCTACTAGCCCCTTCTTGCTACCCTGCCACACCAGAGGGCCATGGTTCTTTAATCCTACCTTCATTCCCTGCTCTTTGGGTGAAGGAATGGGTGAGAAGAGCAATTCTTGAGACAAGATAAAGCAGAAGGGAATGGTAAGAATCTGGTATTTTTCTAAAAATTCTGATTAAAAAATTACATAAAAATTATGATTTAGCACTGTAATTTTCTACCTTGAAAAAACATTATTTTCATAACAAAGACTTCAGAAAGCAAACTTCAACTAAAACTTATTTGTTGGTATATCAGTGCCTCATTGTTGCTATAATAAAATTGCCATAAACTTCGTGGGTTAAAACAGCCCAAATGTATTATCTTGCAGTCCTACTGGACAGAATTCTAACATGGATCTCAAAAGGCTAAAATCAAAGTGGTAGCAGGGCTGCATTTCTACAGGTTCCAGGGGCAAATTTATTTCCTTGCCTTTTCCAGCTTCTAAAAGACACCTGGATGTCGTTTTATGACCCTTCTTCCGTTTCACAGCCGGCAGAGATCCATCTCCCTGACCATCCCTCCATTGTCAAGCCTCCCTCTGACTCTGACTCCTGGAACTCTCTTCCCACTTTGAAAGACCCTTGTGATTTCTGCCACTCCCCCCACACCGAAATACAATGCAGTAGAATCTATTTAGAGTAGTTGACCAACAACCCTAACTTCATTTCCAATCCTAATTGTCCTCTGCCATGTAAGGTAATGTACACACAGGTTGTGGGAATGAGGACGTGGACTTCTGTTGGGACCCTCTAGCGGACCACCACTAGGGAGGGTCGTGGTAACGTGGTAATTATTCGTCATCAAAGAGGCCCTCCCTTTAAAGGGAGATGCAAGATGCAAATCAAAGAAGTGGTGGGACCAGATCAGGAAGACTGGGCAAGTGGCTTAGTGATAATATTAACTGTTCGGGAGGGGGTTTGTTTGGGTAGAGAAGGCAAATACATTTCTGTGGGAGCCTGGATTTTAGCCTTGAGTCTTCAACACAGGACTTGTGTGCCTTTGTAAAAGGCACTCTGTCTGGAGTTCGGGTCCCTCTCTGAAGTCAACATTTGGATCTGATGGTGCCTGAACCAACTCAAGTGATCTCAAAGTGAAAGTAAGTAAGATAGCTTGTTTCCAGCCCAGAAATTCTGTATTTTAAAGAAAATGAAACTCTAAGATTTGTGTCAACTACTAATTAGGAGAAGTGTTTCTTTTCTTCAAATATCTTGCATGGGAAGCACCCCAGTCCGCTACTGAGGCCAGGTGTAATATCTGCAGGATGGCAATTCTGAGCTTTTGTCTGGGTTGCTTCCTTCATGTTTTTATGGTTACGGATCCATTCTTCTACACTTTCTCCTTCTACTAGACTATAAATTTCTCAGAGAGGCATCACAAACAAACAACAGTGGTCACACATGCTAATACCTATAGAAGCCTGGCAGTGAAGACGAGGACAGAGTCTGATCATTAAGGAGTGCTAGGGCTTATGGAAGATGAGAGCGTGTGCCCCAGTGAAAAAGGAGTAACCACTCCTTAGACTGCGATCACTTGCCTTGCAGGGGGCGAGAAAAAGTGCCCTTCTTGTTAGATAGCTGCATTTTTACAATGAAACGTTACACTTTTCAAACATAGGCACCAATTTCATATTTTAATATAAATACTGAAAAACCCATACCCAAGGGGAAAGGCCAGCTGGAGGGCTTCCAGTGCATGAATTCTGGATTTAATTCCGAATTCTGAGTTTTCTAGTCCTTATAGAGCTCAATGCTATTCAACATCACCCAACATAACAGGTATACGTAACAATGTTCTCACATGCTTGGGAGAAAGAACATACTTGTGTACTAAGTAAAGCGTAGGACTACCCAATATTAAAATATGACTTAATATTTTCAAACATTTCTCCATTTTATTTTTATGATTTCCTATGAATCCAAAGGGCCTTTAAATAAAACTCCTTCTCTATCAAAGCGTAAATCAAGTTCTTTCAAAAAACAATTTTGATAGGAGATATGTGTGAGAGGAAAGATTAGGCTTGTGATTTTCATTGTAAGGTCATTACGGTCATTGCTGCAAGACTGAACATCATAAAACACTGAAGATCATTGAGGGCTGAATCCCATGTTTTGAAGGTCAATGTCAGTAAGATAAGTACATTTCACAACTTTTCTGACAGAGGGAAGTCTGCAACACACACACACACACACACACACACACACACAACCGTATATAAGCGCGTATGCACACACAGAGATGTGGACATGTTCTGTTTTCCTGCTGGAACAATCAGGGTGGAGGATGGCGGCCAAACAAATCCTACCACCAGGTGGAGCTTAGCTTCCATTAAAGCATCAGATCCATAAAAAGATTTCAAGAGCTTGTTTGAATTACTTGTGCACCTAAAGAAAAGATTGAAGTAAAAGGTACACTTTAAAGGAGAGTGAGCTTTAAAAGCCCACTACAAATGCCAGTTACTGAGGACTTTAAGTACTTTTCATAAGAGTGCACAAAGGATTGGGTGCTCAGGGGCCACTCATAAATGATCTGACAACTGACTTCCTTCCTGCCCTTTTCCTTTTCCTCGTAGGGGAATATTGTTAAATTCCTAACCATTTAAGCCCTCTCTGTTAAATAAAAATCACAGACACTACTGTAACAGGACCTAAAGAGTAAAATTACAAAAGAGTCTAATTATAAAATTATGCAAAGACTGAAAGTGTAAGTTACACATCAGAACATGTTAGATGAAATTAAATTTCAGTGCATAAAGCATCTAACGCAGGGTCTGAAATAGCTGGTAATACAAGTTACTTCTGCCACAGCTGCAAATGAGACAACCGTTTCATGATTAAGCCCAGCCAAGTCGAGGTTCTCCACGTCTACGAAACGCTCACTGTGTGCTCAAAGCATATGTAGGCCTTGGAGAGCAGCCAATTACAAACTCAGATATGGTGTTTGTCCTCAAACCAAGGAGGAAAACGCTATACAAATTAGTGGAGCTGGCTCTGCTCCACTGAGTAAACTGTAGTGTAAACTGAGTGTTAGGAATTGATATCCTATAAGTCTTCTCCGAATGGAAAGTTCAGGGAAGGTGTGCCAGTAGAGCGGAAAAAGGACGGATAATTGAAGAAGAATGGGAAATTGACCAACAGAGGATAGGTGCCCCGTTCCTGGGGAGAGCAAGAACACAAGTCAAAGTGACAGCAGGTGTGTGCTCAGGAAGTCCATGGGTCCGATTGCACTGCAGGTGCATTTTGGCCTCAAGAGCAGAACTAGACAGGAAATAGAGAGGTGGGTTTAGATGATGGGGCCTGGTGACGAACAAAGGGTGGGTGTGCTTGCTAGAGAAGCAGGCAGAACATTCCTGAAGATTGTGGGTCAGTAATGCAGAGTGAGGAGAGCATCATTTACGTGGCTTACTGAAGGGAAAGAAATCTGAGAGGTTTACTCAGTATTAAGTCTGATTGCCTGCCAAACTTTTTCTATACCTGTTACCAACACTTACTGTTCTAGATGCAAGGTAAATAGAAGTGTGTGAAACATGTCCTCTACTTTTAAGTTGTCTAGTGGTAAAATACTGTAAGTTCTATAATGGCCAGAAAGGAACTATGTAAATATAGATGCAGAGGCAATGATTAAAATGTGTATAAAAAAAGATAACAGAACAGAGAAGGTCAGGCAGTAACAACGTGTTAAAATGTGCAACGCAAAAGAACTGTGTTACCAGGACATGGTAAGAGGTTTGCTGATGCGTATGGCATATAAGGCATGAGTAGCTTATAGTAATAAGGGCGGAAACTGAAATGATGGCAGAAATGGAGACGTGAGGCTAGATTTAATGGATAATTCAAAGAAAGATACAGAGTTGCATAAGGAACACTGTGGAACAAGGTTAAACAACACAGTCCAAAACTCCCCATGAGGGAGAAGAGGGAGCACTAGTAATATTGACAAGAAGTGAATATGGGGAACAAATCAAACTTGAGAAGGAAAAAAGAACCTTCATTTTTTATTAAGTTTAACTTCATAGTAACAAATCCAAGAGTAAACATTTTGGGTAAGCGATTGGCGATATAACCAACTTCCCATGATATCCGTTGGGTCGGGGAGGGGGGTTCAGGACAGACCAGATGACGCTGAAATAAGTAGCAGTCATCATCAGCAACCCTCTTTTAACACCTACTATATGGCAGCCAGGATTACTTGAGTAATTCATTTGTATGTTGTTCTTTGTGCTTTTTCCTCCCACTTATATTTAGAGCTTGTACCCTGACTTTATTCTTGATGCAGGGAGTTTGGAAAGGGGGAAAGCAGGAAGAACCCGAAATTACAGGTGCTGCTGTTCTGGTGTAAAAACCAAATTCCATTAGACTTAGTAATGATCCCTGAGTAATGGGAACAGAGGAAGGACTTTGAGGCAGGAAGAGAAAGAGATCTAGAGATCAGGAAGGTGGTGATGGAACCCAGGCTGGGGTTGTACTGTTGGCCCTGTGAGGACAGTGGGGACTGAGAGCAGAGGACCAGAGGGGCAGTTATGATGCTCTGATGTTTCTTGAGACCCATGGATTTCCTATATCCCTGATGTGAGAGGCACCTGCAGGATGCCGGAAGTCAACTTTTAGTCTAACCCCATAGGCTTGAGGCTTGAAATCAGAGCTAAGTTGATTTAAAAAAAATAGGTATTTTTAGACACGTGAATTTATGAGTTGAGATTCCGACACATTAGAGACTCCAATGGATTCTTAGAGATCACGTGATCTAGGTGTTCCATCTCTCTTGCTAAACAAGACTATACATTTCTCAAGGGTTTATATCCCAACAGATAAAGGCTTAATTAAAGGGTGCTGATACTGTTGAGAAACTGAAATTAAATTTCATGCCTGAAAGGGGCCTTAGCAGGTTACTGTTATATTTGATGAAAACTGGCATTAACCAGATAGTAAAAATTTAATGCTTAGCCTCAAGGAGATAACATCTTAAAAGTGGACAGAGATGTATAAAGGGAACATTTCAATAAAATATGTAATCAGTAAGTGAAGGTATCTACTGGTACTATGTGAAGACTGTCAAGAGAGAATGTGATGCCTTACATGAAAGGTTGGGGAGAAATTAAGTAGGAGGCTAAGTGAAATCTTAATAACAAAGGCCATCATGAAACAAAGGATCTTCCACCTCAAATGTCCAAGGTTTCTCTCCTCTGAACTCCTATCAACATGAAATATGCCACTTACTTCCCTTTACCATATTCTCCATTGTCATAATTTTCATTTGTTTTTCTCACCTTTCAAGAGAAAATGCCATGGAGAATAGGGATCCTATTTTATTTCCTTGCAGAATTCCCATAGGACTTGGAGGTCTTGAACATAAGAGACACTCAGGAACTCGGGGTTTGGTCTCCTGTGTAGTTCTCATCTTACTCACCAGGAGACACACATCTGTTGCTAATGACTAACTCTGCCAGTTGGCCTGAGGCCCACAGAAGAAATCAAAATGAAAACTGGAACACAACTCATTAAGTAGATTCTCTACAGTTTTTATCACCATATCTATTATTAGTCATTTTTTAGTGTCGTTTACATCTCTTATAGTTACTGATAACTTTTCAATCCTATTAATGAGAAGTGTGGAGGAAACTGAAAAAATGTCAGATCTCAGTACTGGCCATGCAGCCTGTGAGTTGTGTGATCTTAGGAACCTCACTGGCCTGTAGGAGCCTCAAGCTCATCTGCCATGAGCTAATTGAGCTCTCATGACAAGTATGTCAGATACGCAAAAATTGGGGCACCTGGGTGCCTCAGTGGGTTAAAACCTCTGCCTTCGGTTCGGGTCGTGATCCCGGGCTCCTGGGATCGAGCCCTGCATCTGGCTCTCTGCTCAGCGGGGAGCCTGCTTCCTCCTCTCTCTGCCTGTTTGTGATCTCTGTCAAATAAATAAATAAAATCTTTTAAAAAAAGATATGCAAAAATTATTAGGAAAAGATTAAAATGCAACTTAATGGTAACTAGTATTGAATAACTATCCCTAAGCTACTCTTTTGCTCTAATAGAGATGACAGAGATTCTATAAAGAAAAAAAGACAGAGTCCTTCTTTTATATACTTCACCTTTACTTGGTATCACTTTCTGAAACAGTCTTCTTTAATTTATTCAAGTCTCAAACTATCTCTCCCAGTTAGATAGGAGATATTTTTGGAGGAAAAAAAAAAAAAGATAATTTTCTTAGTGTTGCAAGTTTTGGCTAGGACTCAAAAAATCCAGACTTCAAGAAATGTATCAATCTTCACACTGTTTTCTGGTTAATGTGTTGGCCACATGACCACTTGTCTTGAAGAGAGGGGATGAGCATGCTGTCACCCACTTGGGAGAGTGTCTCATCTTGAGATATGACATAAGCCAGGTCCTTCAAGTTGGGGTGTAGTAGAGGGTAGGCACTGTTTGCTCTCTGGTCCAGAAGTAAAGGGGCCCAAACCTTCAGCAATGTAGTGTTTCTGAGAGTGAGCCAAGGGGAGACAGGCCAGATGTGAGTGACAAACCTACCTCTGCTTTTCACTCATGGCAGAACATATCCATGCAGCAACAGAAAGATGACTGCAATTTTAGGGAGCGTCCGGCCTCTATCTTCTTGAATCGCTCCTTGATCTAGCTCTCTGAGGGAGGTGTAAGAATGTCCAAGATTGATACCCTGACTGCAAGGACAGTCCCTCCTCTGGGGCTGCAGTGGGACACAAAGGGAGAGCCAAGACAAGAGGTGGCAGAGCCCAGAGTGGCTGTCTCATGAGCGTCACTGGTAAGAGAGGTTATAGCATGGCGACACAGTGAAAAATAAAGAGTAAATGAAACGAAGGGACTTATTTTTGAGCTTTCATGAAATTGCAAGAAGTATACTATGAGTCAGGTTGGCCACTAGTGGAAACCACATGAGTTCGTTTTAACAACGTGGGTTTAAAAAATGAGTGTAGAGGCGCTTAGATGGCTGTCGTTAAGCGTCTGCCTTCGGCTAAGGTCATGATCCTGTGGTCCTGGGATCGAGCCCCGTATTGGGTATTGGGTTCCCTGCTCAGCGGGGAGCCTGCTTCTTCCTCTCCCTCTTTCTGCTGCTCCCCTCCTTGTACTCTCTCTGTCTCTCTGTCAAATAAATACATAAAGTTTTTAAAAAAAAAAGAGTGTAAAATCACTTGACATCAGAGGCTAGGTTAAGCCTCCATTACTAAATTTATACAATTACTTAAAAACTGTGTTGAATCTGCATTGCCAATTGGTATTGCTAATCATGCAAATTACTATGTACAAATATGTATTTATTATGTATGAGGAGGTACAATATATTTTCTCTATTTTCCCTATTTGAGACACACTCTGCTAAATCAGTGACAGTGGTCTCTATAAGTTTTTGCACATGCATACAAAACACGAGGTCACCGTACAATTATTTTAAAACAATTCTTTAAAAAAAAAACATGGACATGAAAAAAACATATCTACATTTTTTTCTCTTTCTCTACATTCTCAATTTCCACATACATGTCCACACACACACACACACACACACACACTACACAGAATATCAAGAAGAAATTAATGAAGATATCATAATGGTGATAAAACTTTTAACAGCTTAAAGGAAATTAAAATTAAGGGGAAGTTTTACATTTAAGTTTTATTTCTGGGTCAAAGGAAATAAAGAGACCACAATTTTCAATTCATATGTTGAGAAAGATAGTTGGAAGAAGAGAATATATAAAAAAAAAAAAAACTAGAGGAAAAATCCCCAATCTACAAAACTGCCATTCACCGCAGTCACAGATCTATGCAGATGAGTAGCGTTACTAATTATTAGTGATAAAGATAAATAATTTACATATTATATATTTTATGTGTTAAAATAATATCAAGCAGTAGCCTCAGAGTTGAAAGTTTGTTGCTATTAAGGAACTAAAAGTTAGTGAAAGAAAAATGAATTCTATTTAGGTAACATACATACATTTGGGGAAAAGTAGTGGTATGCATAACCTCATGATTAACCCAAATATTTTAATATCCATTAGGATCCCCAAGTTAAAGCCAAGAACATGTGATCTATAACTGCTTGTCCTGGCTGTCTCATGAAAGCATATTGCACTGATCTTCAATTCCTGATTCATGGTAGAACTTACGGATATTCCCACTGGGATACTCAAAATTCTTAATTTGTTTACACACTTTGGCTTCTTTCCAGATTTTATGTGAACAGTAACTGATCCAAGAAACAACAGGCGGAAATGTCTTTGAATAGCATTCTTTTACTATCAGGTCATACATACCTCCATTCAGTATAACAGGGAACTGGATTCCTGAACTGGGCAGTTCAATAATACATTTTTAACACTCAGGGGGGATTAAAGAGAATGATTTCCTATTCAAACAAGAAAAGAAAAAGGAACTATGAACTTAACAGGGTCTTAAAAACACACACAGGATGGAAGAGAAATTCCTTCAAACTATTGAAAAAATTAGTAACATGCAGATTTTATCATCCATTTCCTTCTCCGCAAAGGGATGTTTTGTTATCCACTTAGACTGAAGAGCTTGCCTTCAACCAAATTAAGGGCGCAGATGTAAAGAATAAGAAAGGGGAAAAAAAGAAAAACCTCACATACCAACAAACCAACCAATTTCAATAGCCCATTTTATAATGAGGTAAAACAAAGAACAAAATGGATAGCTCCAAAATGGCAAAACTCCAGACTGTTAATCTTCAAGATGCTTTGCCAAACCTTATCCAAATAACCCAATTATTACAGTCTACAGACTAGTGGAAATTCTTACAAAATTGGTTTCCTTGTGGAATCTCAAATCATGTCTCCACTCAGGTCAAAAAATCACCAGGAATGCCTTGGTGAAGGTTTTGCCTCTGGGCTCAACTGTAATTTTGCATAATGGAAAATGAGGGAATGCATCCAGGTAAAATTCTGGATGTAGATTTATAACATTTCTTTTTTTTTTTAAACCGTAAGTAAAGAACAATGTTTCCTAGTCATAATCTAATTCCCTGAAAAACTGTCCTCAACAGAGTCAGAAATTCTGCGTTCCCAAACCCAGTTTGGCCTTTAGCGTGCTGGGCCATCCAGCGTTCCTTAAACTCTGCACGTGCCTTTCTGCAACTGTCATGTCACAAGGTTGATCCAGACCTACCTCACAGAGACCCTGCAAGGGTTAATTAAGGTTAAACTGGGAGAAAGAAGTGCATTTGACAAGTCAGGCTTTATCTGTGCTGCTAAAGAAACCCAGATGTTGTAACAACTGCCCCGGTTATCTGGTAGCATCCTCAACCAAGTAGGGAATTAATTTACATAATGCATTTCAGCTGTGAAGACATTTTTAAAAATCAAAGACAGTAAGAGAAAACAATCTGGCTCCTCTCAGGTCTAGCTCATTGTACTGGACAGAATTCGCCCCCAAATCTTCCCACTGAGCAAAAATTGTGATACATGCTTTGGAATGGAAGGGGAAGGCTTCGTACTTTTGTCATGCCCAGGCATTTTTCTAGAATTTCCTTTCTCCCATAAACACGAAGAATGGATTTCTATGTCTCTTTTCACACTGGCTTGTGTTGCTGGGACACAAATGGCTCTATGCAACTCTGGTTCATCAAGAAAGTACTTACGTCTACTTTTTCATCTGATCATTCACTGCCTGAGGGAACTCTTAAACTTTAGAGCCTACAGAGATGGCACTGATAGCAAGTGTGTGCTGCTGCCAGTCCTTGTTGATTTTACTGGCCTATACAGATCCAGGATGTTCCAAAATACGTTTGGGGGTTGTGGGTAGTGATGGGCAAAGGAAAAGAACACTACAGAAACAATGAAAGACAGTGGGATGGAGCCTTTTTTTCTTTTTCCTCTTGCTATTTAAGAAAAAAAAAAAGATACTTGAGATTCCCATCTTCATGGGGTCATTTTTTAAGGGATCTTAGAATAGCATGTTTTGTAATATTGCATTGCGCAGTGTTTAGGAATATAAACTCTAAAGTGAGATAAGCCTAACTGAAATCTCATTTCTCCCACTTGCTGCTTGGGTGAGTCTAAATATGTTTATTTAAAATGTATGTGCCTTGGTTTCTTTTTCTTTTTCGGTTTCTTTTTTTCTCAAATAGAGAATGGTATAGTACCTAGTACACAAATTTATTACAAAGAAAAAAATAAAGGTACATGCAAAGCATGAAGAACAATTTCTAGAACAACAGTAATCATTCAATAAATGTTAGCTATTTTTATTATTATTTTAAGTGCTTGTATTTTAATTAAAAATCATCTTAGGCCTAAGAAAGTTTAAACTCTTTTGTAGATTTTTCTAAAACATTCAGGTCTATTTTTCTCTTTACCTAAGTATTGAGAAGGGAAAGAGGTAACTCTCGGAACCTTCTCATACTTTGGGATCACGACTCTGACCAACAATTCTCCTCATAAGCACTCTGCTTTAGCAACATGGGTGTCTCCGGATAGATCCTAGGCTCTTAAGGACAAATACGTCATGCACCACCACGGGGCTTCTCTCCTTGACTACCACTTGGTGTGCAACAAAAAGTCTCAGAACTCAATATCAGCAGAAAACAAGGAGCATTTATTAAGCTCACCTGTCTGGTGGAGGTCCCCTGAACTGGCCTAGGGAGCCCTGCTGATCTCAGCTGGGCCTCTTCATCGCTGGCTGATTTAATAGCTGGAGATCAACTGATCGGGGCTTTTGTTTTCCTTTTGGAGACACCGGGCCGGGTAGGACATGTTCCTCTCAAGGCGGGGGCAAAGCGGAAAGTGGAAAGGAGCAAGCAGTGACAGGCAAGGTCTCTCGAGGCTAAGCTCAGTCATGCACAGCCACTTGGGCCTCACTCTACTGGTCAGAGCAGGTTACACGAGGAATCTCTAAGTCAACAACGGCACATACATTCCTCCCATGGGAGCTGAGTGGACAGAAATTACATTTCTGAACCAGGATTCAATCCACTATGCCCATGCAGACATTGTTACATGATCACAATACTCCTTTCCACTTGTGACTGAAGAGAGCTTTTAGATCCTTAACGACCACTGTAACTGCTAGGAAACAGGCTAAATACGAGGAGAAGAAGAAAAAAAATCTAAATGAGACTTCTGATTTTGCAGATTTTTAATATATCCTACAGAATAATAAATCTGATCTCAAATTCTATCTGTAATATAAAACATCACATTGGTTTTTTTTTTGAGATTACATGTTATATTTATTTCATTGTAACTGAGTTAGTATAAAATATATATATGTGTATATATATATATATATACACTAAATATCAATGATAATTGCCATTAGATTTTAAAATACAAGTATTTATTTATCAATCACTAATATTTTGTGTTAGGAAAGAATACACTGAGAATCTTTAATAGTGTGTTACTTTTCACTTAAAAACATGCATACATCTTTTACAATTTTGAAACTAAAAATGTACAAGAACATACATAAATGGTACAATGCCCAAACCATCTACACAGCTGGTTCTAATTCACTAATTTTAAACCATACTAATAAATCCTAAAATCATGTGTATTTTTTTCATTTATTCTGTTTATTTTTAATTAAACTTTGAAAATAAGTTCACTCTTCATCAAAATGGCTGTAACATTTTAATTCAAATATTTATTCTTCCTTGGCCTGATTAGTTTCAACTTTAAAAGGAAATAGAATTTACAGATTTAATATAAGAAAATGTTCTACTGCAACTTGTTATTTATAAAATGATCATTATATTTATATGTATTAAGTAAAATTTGATAATGATAACCAGCATGAAAAAAAAAAAGAGTTTACCTATTAAACCAATGCAAAACGTTTGAAGTGACCACAGTAAGAAGGGCTCTGGGTAGAATATAGGGGTCTAATTCTTACCTGTAAATTCATATACTTGCAACAAGTTATCTCTTAAATTAAGCAGTTTTATGAAAAAAAAAATTGTACCTCTTACCAATATGTCATGAACCAAACCACTGATCACACTGTTCAATTCCACAAAAGTCTAACTAAATTACATTTAATTAATGAGCAAACATTCCAAAAGTAAATAGTCATTCACAAGATTTTCCACAGGTAGAAAACAATCTGAGCAATGCTGAAGCATAACTTACCATTATTTTAAAAGACATTTTAGAAAGTAAAGTGAAAATAGTTCCCATGAAAGAAGTGGTGATGGAAATTTACCGACGAAGTTGCCTCTGGATCTCTTCAACACTAAGAGCAAGTTTATCCCTCTCCCTTGGCCAAAATTTTTCTCCATTCCCTTCACCCCTACCTGAAATTTCTGTATGCTTGAAAGATGGCTGGAAAGTCACAAGCTTCAGAACGTTCCTGTGGTCACTGGGATAAACCATCCCTTGGTCCTTCCTTGGCCATTCCTCCAAGGCTCACCAGGAGCCTCTGGCTCACTTCCCGGAGCCTCCCAGTGGATGGCCTTTGCCAGCATCATAATTAAACAGGGAGATGAGCTTCAAACTTATTTTCACTGGTCCTGACTTTAATCTCTACCTTTTGTTACTAGGCAGCCACATGGCTCTCAACAAGGTAGTTAAGATCACTGAACCTCAATTTCCATCTACACAATAAAGGATGTGGGGAGACTTCTTTAAATTATTTTCAAAGCTGACAATCACTTTGTAAACTGTAAGGGAAAAACCAAATGCTACGATAATGGTGGTGATGACACAGTGATTATTTCAGTCATAATTTAATATTTTATTACCTAACATCTCATTATACTGAATATTCCCCTTGCCTAGGGTGAAGTCATTAGTCATCGCTTCCAGATAAATTCTTGTCTGGCTTAACAGTCCATTAATAATTTGAAATTTAAGGTAACTTAACCAGCACTCAATCCGTACAGTAATTTTGCTGTGCCACAGACACACTGTTTTTGCCTTTTATTCAAAACTACTTTCTCTTTAAAACCCTGACAATATTTTCCCATTTGCCTTTATAACCACTTCCGAATTCTTAAAACAGTTTCACCTGAAGACTTCAAAAGGTGCAGGGGTGGACCTTTTCACAACACACTCAGCCCACTACCTTAACAACGACCCAGACGTTCTAGCCAGAAATCTACACATTGCCCACATACTTCCACCATCACAATTTTGAATTAAATCATTTATAATCTTTTATCCTCCCTAGAGAAAGAGAAAAAAAAAGCGGCAAGCCCAGGAATTTAGATCTAAGCTACACTGAAATAACACATTTCATTTAGGAGAATGAACTGAAGCAATTACTTCACGTCCATTATATTCTACTATTACTTAAATGTAAAATATAAACTCTCCTACTAATATAGGTCCTAAATAAAAACAGGGAAAATCATCCAACATGTTAAGAAGAGATTTCATAGAAATTCTTCCAGTTTATTTTTAACTGGTAACACCTCATGCAACTTTTATGGTTTCCACAAGTAACCTAAGCCGTGGAATCTGACCTAATGTGATTTCATAAATGTAAAAATAGAATAAAAGTTATTGCTAATGATAGTATATACATTTTTTGCAAAATTTAATGTAAGGGAAAATCATTTACACTTTTAAGATGTACATACCAGTGAAAATTTGAAAGAGTAAGAACTTGATTTTAAAAGACTTTAAAAGGATCAGAGTACCTGGGTGGCTCAGTTGGTTAAGAGTCTTACTCTTGATCTAGCTCAGGTTTTAATCTCAGGATCGTGGGTTCAGGTTCTGGATTGGGCTCCAAAAATTAAAATTAAAAAAAGACAGCAGTAAAGTATCAAAAAATAATTTACAACTCTCTACCTTTCAGAAAAGACTAACTTGCGACTGACCAAAATAATTTCACTTTTATGAAGATTTCTGGTCTTCTTTTAAGTATAGTCAGAAAAATCAGAAACTTTTTAAGTCAAAATTATTTTTCATAAACCAACGAAAACACACAATTTTAAAACAGAAAAGCAGGAGGGAGCTGAATCTCCTTTATGTATCTAGAGTAATGTGAGCCCAACAGTGAAAATATTTGAACCAGAGTTCCCTGTTATCTCTTTGATTTATTTTTTTAAGGTGTCAAAAACCAGAAAACAAGTCAAAATATCACCTGGTAAGAGGACAATTTTAGAATTAAAAATAATTCTAAAATTTTTTTTTACTAGTTTTATGATAGTGTGATTTGCTAGTTAACACAGAAATAAGATCATAGTTGAAGCTCATCCGTCACATTTTCTATTTGATTTTTCATGCCTTTGCAGAAGATTATGTGAAGGTTATTACTTTCCATTTGCATATTTTCTGATTAATTTATATTGGACATGCACAAAAGTATTTTTTCCCACAGATATAAACACGGATTAATTTCTATAACCAAACATCACATTCTACAAATTGTGAGACATGAAGGACAACTTAAACATTTTACCATATGCAGTAGGGAGGGAAGAATGGCAGAGATGCCTAGGTAAATGTTTCTAAAAACCCACTATGGAATTTTCTCTGTGTTCTTCATGCTATCAGTAGTTGACCAACAAGTCCAGAATTTCTTTCTTTGATTAAAGTGGTAATAATCGTGGCTCCTTCCCTTAAACTTGCTTGTAGCTTCTTCTCATCCTGGGAAAAAAAAGGATTAAACAATAATTATTTTAAAAAGAAAATATGTCACACATTAAATTTAATGTTTTCTTTACTCTTTTAATATTTCTTTATTTTTAGGTGTTTTCCCCCATCAGCTTTATAGAGAGATAATTGACATGTAACATTATGTAAGTGTGAAGTATACAATGTAATGTTATGATGTACCTATGTGTTATGAAGTGATTACTACAAGAAGATTAGTTAATCCATCACCTCATACAGTTACCATTGAGAGGGTAGTGAGAGCATTCAAGATCTATTCTCTAAGCCACTTTCAAGTATACGATATTAACTATAGTCACCATGCTATATATAATCCCATAACTTACTCACCTTACAACTGGAAGTTTGTACTCTTTGATCAACATCTTCCCAATCAGCCTCTCTCAACTACTATCCTCCTGTTCTTATGAGTTCAGGGAGACACTTTTCAAGGTCCCCTGCTCTCTGGACTTGGCATTCTATGGAACTCAGACCACAGTCACTGGCATGTATGTGTTCCCTCAAATAAAGGAGAAATGCTTTTGCAAGCACTTTTCATTATATACAAAATGTATCTCCTGAAGATACCAGGAAAACACTGACAGACTTTCAAATGCTAGCAGCACGAAACAAAAGATTTCCCTTAATCCTGTATCTGACCAACTCTGGCTCTTCATACAAGTGTGAATATTTCATCGATGATACAAGCCTTTCCTTCATCTTTCCGAGTGTTCCCCAATAAGAGACTTTGTTATAAACTGTGAACACCAGTCTGGGAGGAAAAATAAAAAAGGCTTGTTGTTTGTGAAGTAAGGATCAGGCATATTTGTGAAATGAGTTTCTCACAGGTTGCTAAAATGTGGTTTTGCCTGTGAAATCATATTGCCTATGAATATATGTTTATCCCAACTGTTCAGGTTTCTTGAGAGGGATGAAGGGATGATAATATGAAGGGGAAGGGAAAGTCAAAACAGAGCTAATATCTTTAGAGTCTCTGTGTTATGAATTGTGCTAGGTTCAAAAAGAGGGACCTGGTGATCAACTTCTAAATGCTGCCATCAACCTTAACACCCTTTCCCAGCGTTGGGTGTACCACCAGTACCTACTGCGTCTACCTTCTTAACATTTCTTGAATCCATTTACTCCATTCAAACTGGTGCTGCCAGCAAAACATCTTTATCCTAAATTACAGGAACGATCACATAAACAGTCTCTCTGAAGTCTTGCCCTCTTCTGCCCTGTTCCCCACACAGCAGTCAGAATACTTATTTTAACATAGAGATCTGATCACATCACTACTCTGCCTAAAATCCTTTCAAGGCTACCTCCGGACTTGAGGATCAAGTCAGAACTCTTTACCTTTTTATCTTTCCAACCTCTTCCTGTCATTCCCTTATATTCACTCAATTCCCCAAGCCACACAGAACTGTTTAAGGTTGCCCAAACAAGGTATTTTTCTGAACTTCCATTCCTTTGCCCCAGCGAATCCCTTTGCCAGGAAAGCTATCTCATACCCTTTCTAGCTTAGCTGACCCTAGTTATTCCTTGTGGTTCCACTCAGTTATCATTGGTTGCAATCTACCTGGACCCCAACCCCCAGCCCAGTTGGGTGAGGCAGCTCTCTGTTTCCACAGCTATTAATTCCTCTGGCACACTGAATTCTAATAGGCTTTTTAGTTGACCATCTATTCCAACAGATGATGAGTTTCTTTATGTAAAGAATTTTTCATTTTGTCTTTGAATACAGAACACTTAGTCAATGCCCACCACACGGCAGCACGCCGTAAATTATAACGAACTCAGAGCAAAGGAAGCTATGATAGAAGTCTCATCACCCTTTCCGTTTAACTCATTTGTTAACATTGACATTATTTGTCATTGATAACTAACACTTTTGGGTTACTTTGCTTACTCCTATTTGCATATTTGGCAGGAAGCCTGGCAATGGTACAAAGAATATTGTCAAAAACTTTCCACTCCCACACCTTCACCAGCCCAGAGGCATAAAGGTTCGCCATTTATGAGGACGGTGGTGAGAGACCACCTCTGCTTAAGCTACACTTTTCCATCAATTTCCCTGATTGTGTTCTAAGGCATAGACCTGGGGAAAACCCACAAGAGACTGAATGGTGGCTACTTTGCATCTCGCAGGTGAGTATTAATAACATTTCAGTACTGGATTTCAAATGCTATACTGGTTTCCTTAACATCACAAGACCTAAATCACACATAAGCCATTCTAAAGCCAAATATGTTTGGGCTTAAAACATGATACACTTATATAGGAACAGATATCATTCATAAATACATAAATAAACATTCTTAAACTGAACAAAATATAAATTAACTCTAAATATGAATCAGTCACTCTTAATGATTAATTAATCACAATAATGCAGGGTTTATAATACACATCTATGCCCATATCATTTATTAAATTGAAACATAGAACAGATGATGAAAATTAGTTTCTCCCTTAAAAATAAACAGAAAAAGACTATCTGTATAGCCTCTTGGAAACGAGTTTATACTTGCCATAATGAAAGCAGCAGAGCAACACACAAAGAAGGGGAAAATCTGTTTTAAGATCCTAGGGCTAGAAAAATTGTATTTCTAAATCTTAGAACAAATCTTCTATTTTCATTTTGATAGCTCCCTCACTTATATATCTTTAACTAATGAATTTAAGAATGCTCTTTTAATGCAATATGGGGGCTTGGGGGGGTAGGAAAGAAGAAAAGAAACAAGATGGGATCGGGAGGGAGACAAACCATAAGGGACTCTTAATCTCACAAAACAAACTGAGGGTTGCTGGGGGGAGGGGGTCGGGAAAGGTGGGTGGGGTAATGGACATTGGGGAGGGTATGTGCTATGGTTAGTGCTGTGAAGTGTGTAAACCTGGCGATTCACAGACATGTACCCCTGGGGATAAAAATACTTTATATGTTTAAAAAAATAAAAAAATTTAAAAAAAAAAGAATGCTCTTTTAAAGGTTAGTTTATTTGTGCAATTTCTATAGACATCATTTGGAATGATGTTTAATTCAGTGAGAAGAACCTATGTTATTCCACTATTTTCCCTTTCTGCCTAAGCTCAATCATTTTATTTCTGAAAAACACGGAAATTCAAAAAGTGGTTAAACAAGATGGTGAGAACCACCTATATTCAGAAAATTCTATTTTGTACAAAGAGATGTTCAAGAATGTATGGAGTTCAAACTCATCTCTAAACTCACTATCTCTATAAAAGCATTGCTAATTCAATTTTTTTAAAAGGCAAATTCAAACAGATCTTTAAAAAATCATTTCTTGCTGCCAGTAGATATGAAAACCAGTGTTTTTAATTGAGGAGGTGGGGGAACGGGGTGGGGGAGAGTTATAGCTGACTGATTTATCATCATCCACACACAAATGTGTGTGTGTATATATATATATATATATATATATATATATATATACATACATATATTCCTTTGTGTATCCCAAATATTATATAACAAAAATGTTTAATGTTAAAATTAAGAAAGCCAGGTCAACATGAATATTGAAAAATCATGTTGACAGTACATGTTTTTGATACGATGTAATGAAATGGCATTGACTACTGTGGTCTTCCTCCCCAAAACCCGTAACCCCAATCTAATCATGAGGAAAATATTACACACATTTCAATAGAAGGGCATCTTACAATATAGCTAAACAATGCTCCTCAAAATTGTAAAGTTCATCAAAAACAAGTCTAAGAATCTGTTATAGCCAAGAGGAACATAAGGAGACATGACAAACTAAAAGTAATATAACATCCTGGAATAAAAAATACACATTAGCTAAAACTAAGGAAATCTGAATGAACTATGGACTTTAGTTGCCAAAAATAAGGAGACTAGGTAGAGGGCATATGGGAACTCTCTACTATCCTGAATAATACGAAGTGTATTATTTGTCAAAAAGCATATGCCCAATTTCAAAATATTTCTCTTGATTTTAACAATGTTTCTGTGCCAGAATTGCAAAACTTGAGTTACAAAGTTATTTTGTGTGTGCCAGCCCATTTGTGTATTCCTTAATTAAATTACACTAGTCTTTTCATAAATTTTGTGATCGATAAGGGCACTGACTCTAGAGTGAGAATGTTGGTATTCAAATAAAGGCTTTGACGATTTTCAAGCAAATTATTTTTCAAAGCTCTCCATTTTTTTCAGCTAAAACCACGTTAACAATATTTGTTGCCTCACCGCTTTTCTGTGGGGACTAAATCAGACAAGACAAATAAACCACAGATACCAGGTAAATATCCATTCACAAGAGTTGTTAGAACTATTTTTGTGGTGTGCACTAACCTCACCCGTGACACAGTAGCGGTTCCTACCCTCTCATCACGCATAACCGTTAAATCTGATTATCTACTATATGTAAGAACACTGCTGCGGCTCTTGGACAGTAACCTGTGAACGCCTACAATCCTTGAAAGAAAAGCCTGTTATGTAACATTCACCCCAGCTGTCTTGTTGAGAGAATTTTTCCAAACTATAAAGAAGAGAAACAGAGCCAAAGAAGAGAATGACAGCCCCTCCAGGTAGAAAAGACACAGATTACAATTTAGAGTTGTTGTTAGGTGGTGTGGATTTGTGCTGATCAGGTCCCTGACCATGGAGAGTTGCAGAGAAGTCCTAAAAATCTGCTAAGAATTCCTTCCTTCCTTGGGTCAGCTTCTAAGCCGGGCTTCTGCAGGAAGACTCAGTGGGGCCCTGCAGAGAACAACTGCTGGAGAGCTGGGGAGCTGAGCAAAGATTCAGAGGCCACACTGTGCTGAGGACAAGGAGGTTAGATACGAGTCCAGCGAGAATGAAGATATTTTGGTGAATATCCATGGCTTTTGGATGACAGCTCAAAAAGGCCATGCTACAACCTGGGAATAAAGACAAAATGGAATTGAACCTGCCCTAACAAAGTTTAAACAGCCTCAGAAGACCAGGTGGATCTCCCAATAACAGAAATGTTTGCCAGAATAAATTTTAATATTCTTTGGAGGAAGCTAAAATAAGCTAGAGCCTTTAAAAAGTTTTATTACTCAAGTATGGCATATAATAAAATCTTACTAGATGAGTAAAGAAGCAGCAAACTGAAAAAAAAACTTGAGAGAAAATCATCTGTATATAGGATCTTTTCCAAACATAATCCATATGTTGGATTAGCATGCAAGGATTTCAAAATAACTATGATTAATATGTTAAAAAAGAGAAAGATGGAAATACTGATGAAAAATGGACTTATTTTCAACATTGCATGGGAATCTATAATAAAGAATATTTATAACTGTAAAATATACTACTTGAAATTAATAATGGATTGGTTTAACATGAGATGGGCAGAGCAGAAAACAGTATCAGTGAGCCTGAGGACAGGTTAAAATATATACATATATATCCAAACTGAAGTACAGAGAGAAATGGTGAATTATTACTATAACCATCTTAATACTTAGGACCGCATTACCATTCCACTTCCCATTGTTTTCTTACCTACTGCTACACCCCACCGCCACCATCAAAACACCTGTTTGGGACATTTAGAAAATCACATGGGGGCTCTCTCATAGCCATGTCACCTGGGGAGTGTTTACTACATGAAAATAACAAGCATAAAAAAAAAGACAACCCCATTTCTAGAAAAACAACCCAACATCATGTATGTAAATATTCAAAGAACCAGGCTGATGGTAATATTGCTACAGCTGGGCATAAAGGGATGAGGGAATTCAGAGTGTGGTAACGTAACGCTGGAATGACTCCTGAAGGAGGTGGGGAAAGATGAGAAGAGGAGGCAAAAACTTCAAAGTCCAGAATGGACAAGAAATATTGAGGGAACAAGAAATCATGGCTGATTTTCATTGTGGCATAACAATGTGATAGGCTAGACCTCACAAAGATATTGCAGGGAAAGTGAGCAACCAAATTCCCACAAAAAAAAAATAAATAAATCTACTAAAATTAAATTTATCAACAGTTCATTTCCTATCTGTAACTCTAGCAATTTCCAGGCTTCAGGTTTACTTTAATTTCAACTCTCCAGCCATAAAGAGCATAAACTTGAAACAAAGCACACCAGTTTTTACATAATCACACATAAAAATCAAAGAAATACATTTCTTGAATTTAAAGAAAAACAGGAGCCTATTTAGTGAGGCAAGATGAGTTAGTCTGCATTTTCTCTTAAATCTAAAAGATCTTCATCATAATGCCTTGTTTTATATTATCCCGTTGACAGCTATGTCAGATTTTTTAGAAAAATCTTAAAAATTGCTAACTCTTACCAATTACTTCTCAATAAAACTGGAAAAAAATAAAAAAATACTAACTCTATCCTGTCATAAAACAATAAAAACATAACTTCTAGCTCAAAAATGCAGCATTCATTCTTTTTCTTGGTTACAAGTGTATTTAAAAAATAGAAGCCAGTCAGAGAGGAAATAAAGAATGGATGGGCCTGATTTCTTAAAATACTAGGAGGGAAAATATCAAAACGTTAACAAGAATTATTTTTTTAAAGATTTTATGTATTTATTTGAGAGAGAGTACAAAAGAGCTCAAGCAGAGGGAGAGGGAGAAGCAAGCTCCCCGATGAGTAGGGAGCCCCACTTGGGACTCAATCCCTGGACCCCTGAGATCATGACCTGAGCAGAAGGCAGACACTTAACTGACTGAGCCACTGAGGGTCCCAACAAGAGTTATTTTTGGATGATGGATTCATGGCTATTCTCATTTCTTCTCTGTGTTTTACTCTCAAAATGTCCATAATGAACACAACTTATTCTTCTAATAAGAAAAATAAGTTGTTTTAAAATTTAGTTTCAAGACTGCTTAAATCCTGGGAACTAAATTTCATTCATTATCACATAAAATCAATAATACAGAACACTGTCCAAATTTCCAGGAAACATTCATCTCCATAAAAAAATCTTCAAAATCTGCAAAGAAAACATTTTTTGTTTGAATACTTTAGTCTTCAATAAAAGGTCCAAGAAAGAATTATATTAATAATTCACAAGGCCTTAGCTTTCTTCTGCTGACTTAGAGGTTAAGAAAAACATCGTGGAAGTCAAGCTAAAGGAAACAACAAAAGGTTTGTACTCAATTTTATTCAGTACATTAACAATTGCTCACTCATATCCTGAAGAGTTTCTCAATAGTCAGATTTTTTAAATATTAGGAAACACATGAGGTGAAATATAAATATATAATAGCTCTTTTAAGTTTTCTATACCCTCAAACTGAATTACTTAGAATGAGAATTCATATGGGTTTCATCGAGAAACACCAAATTTAGCTATTTCTTTATCCCTTGTCATTTCAAGATTAAGATGACATATTACTATGCTTAGATGAAGGACACTACAAAAGTTCTAATTAATATTCTCTCTTAAACACATAAGGTAATTCTAAATTTAGTCCAGAGTAATTAAGTCTTGTCAACTGAATCCTGGACTTCAGTGTTTTTGTACATGGCTTGTTTTGTTTTCTGGTTGATAGGTAGCTTTCCCTACGACAGTTGTATGTGTCTATCATCTTCAATGGAGCACTAGAGTTTTGATGCAGAAATTCTCATGAGACTTCTAAGCCACTGGCAAAATTTGGGAAATCAGGGCAAGTAGGAGATGTCACTATTTTCATAGAAGATTGGGAATGACAGGAAAAACCTCCACAATTTATAGTGGCTCCTCATTCCCACCTTCCCATCATCTATTACTATTTGGGCAAGACTGCAGTTCCAGAGAAATTACATCTCAGAAGTGTGTACAAGTCATCAATTTTCTATAATGCCTACGTCTTCAAAATTCCTTATTCACTAAATGCTCCCTTCCATTTTCTCAAGGACAACTTAGGGCAAAACTATTCCCAGTGTACATAAACTTGAAGAACTTGTTAAAAGGCTTATTTTAATACATTTATTTATATTACTGTACTACACAGCTCTCAGTATTTGAATTAACTGGACATAAACAAATTTATAGTATGCTGTTAGGATCAAATTTATGTGGATTTTGTGGAATATGCTCTCAAAGAATAGCAGGAAAAGCTATGACATCATTGCTGTCCAAATCTTTATAGACAACCTGAAAGGAAATCTTTTAGAGATATTCATCCTCCATACACATCACTCTTAAAAGAACACAATGTCCTCTGTTAAAAGGAAAACTATAAAGTTAAAATATATGTATATACATATTTAGGCTTTAGATGTCTCAGGAGATTACACAGTCCTTTTTGAAAGGTAAACAGTACATTGTCTCAGCAACTTCCATTCCTAAAGTCTAATTCAATTTCCATGAGTTACAAAACTGTCCAAAATCCAGGTTGCTCTCATTTTGACAATTAATATCCTTCTGCCATCAATCCTTATTTTGGTGAACTCATGCAAAAATTATCAAAATACCAGAAAATGTCAAAAGCTTCCAAAAAAATAAAAGTGCAGAATCTATATCCATACATACATTTATATATACATATCTTTATAGAAAGCATGTACAATATACAAAACTACAGAATATATGATATATAAAAATGCTAAATTGGACTTAGAAATCTTTTAACATTTTTATTACATTTGTAAGATAATACCAAATAAAAAAATTCTTATGCCTTTTTCTCACACAGAAGGAAAAAAAAATCTAACAGTAAAACACTGCCCCCTAGTGGAGAAGAAGATGAATGTTTGGTGTGCATAAAATTCAAAACTTCAGGAAAAAGCACTTACTGGCAGAGTGTAAGAAAAACAAAACAGTCCTCTCCAAATGAAAAGCGTTTGTTTCCTTCTCATTTGAGTTAAACTACTATCTCCTGAAACCTCGGTAATACAATAATACTATGAAAATGCACCTGGATTTACTTATTAACATGATCCTCACACAGCAGTCTCCTCTATTCTCCATGCCTTGCCATACTGTAGGTGCTCAATATGTATCTGTAGAAAGAGCTAAGAAAAAGGAATTGGTCAGGGGCACTTGGGTGGTCAGTTAAGCGTCCAACTCTTGGTTTTGGCTCAGCTCAAGATATGGGTCCTGGGGGGGCACCTGGGTGGTTCAGTTGGTTAAGCGTCCGCTTTCTGCTCAGGTCCTGATCCCAGTGTCCTGAGACAGAGCCCTGGGTCAGGCTCTATGCTCAGTGGAGAGTCTGCTTCTCCCTCTCCCTCTGCCCCACCCTCTGCTGTGTTCTCTCTCTCGCTCACTCACTCTCTCTATATTTAAAAAAAAAAAAAATCTTTAAAAAAAAAAAACCCAAAAAACAAACCCAAGATGTGGGTCCTGGGATAAGCCCCATGTGGGGCTCCCTGCTCAGTGGGGAGTCTGCTTCTCCACCTCTGCCCTTACCCCACTAGTGCTTGCACGCGTGGACATGCTCCCTCCCTCTCAAATAAATAAAGTCTTAAAAAAAAAAAAAAGTAATTGGTCCAAAACTCTGGGACACAGCGCGGTTACTCTGCTGAATAGAAATAGAGAATAAAGATAGGAAAGACCCAAACCATGTAGTGTTCAGTGCCAGAGTACAGGGGGGTAAAACATGGGCAGCCAAAAAGCAGCTGTCTACCACGAGAAACAAGCAGTTCATTATTGTGTCAATTATTTCTAGATCTGGGATTTGTCACACTGTCATACTTTATTATAACATCATTCGTACTATCAATTCTACAACTTAATAAAGCTGAAAAAGTGGTTTCGTACACAGCATCCCTTTAGTTAGCAAAATTTTTTGATCCTACACAACCCTCCCAGCAGTTACCAAATCCTCCTAGCTTCCTATTGTGATGTCCCTCACCAGTCACACTCCAACTGCTCCAAGTCTACATCCACATTGTCCTGGAGCTTGATTCCTCTAGGATGTCCTAACTGGCTACTTTTTTTGGCCTGTGGGTACTGCTCTCAACTCAACTAGGACACCATTTTCCTTAGATCAAACTCACATTTCTTTCAGCACATTCTTCACTTAAGCATTTAAGATTGTCCACAATCAACCTAATTAACCCTTCTAGCCACAGTTTTTACATCTCTACAGAATCTACTTCTGTAGCCATACTGGTATAATCAGTCATTCCTTCTTTAGTAAAATGATTTCCTAGCAATTTTCTACTTCACATCAATTTCCGAAAACCTGGCTGTGATGACTAGTATCTGTTTTACTGAACATCAGTAATTTACATTATCATAATCTGTCTCACAATCCCTTACTAAAATTTTTATTAGATTTCCATATGTATAAGTCTTATTCTCTTAGCTAAACTGCAGATAGTAAAAGGCAACTCTCCCAAATTATATTATAACCTCAAATAAAGTACTAATTCATAGTAGGTACTCAATAAATATATACTAACTGGATTATTTTACTAATGAATTCTATAAAGATCTGACTTTGTGTATGACTATTAAGACATCTTTGAAATATCAAAGTTTTTTTCTTTTTTTTATATGACAGACAGAGATCACAAGTAGGCAGAGAGGCAGGCAGAGAGAGAGGAGGAAGCAGGCTCCCTACTAAGCAGAGAGCCCGATTTTGGGGCTCGATCCCAGAACCCTGGGATCATGACCTGAGCCGAAAGCAGAGGCTTTAACCCACTGAGCCACCCAGGCGCCCCGAAATATCAAAGTATTTAGATAAAGGATATATCCTTATGGAAATAACTTCCTAAAAATAAAAATAAGAAAAAAAATTTATCTGTACTTAGAAACTGGAAAGAAGTCAAAGCTACAATTTTGCGCTACATGATTACCCCTTTTATGAAAGAATACCTGGTCTGGGAGTTAGATGTGAGGGACACTGATAAATTTACTAATATACCCAAGTCAAGGAGATAAAGTCAGATGACAAGGCAAACATTCTGAGATAGGATGGCTGCATAAGCAGAAAAGCAACACCTACTAGGTGTGAATGGTGAAGAATGGATACTGTTTCCATAATGCATGAGAAGTGACAGGAGGGACAGAAAGATTATCCAGAAGAGTTTGTTCTTGAGTGGATGGTCCAGGTAGAAAAACTACTAATACAAAAATATTGATAATTCTTTTAGAGCAGAAAGACTAAGTTTTTTCCCATAAACTTTATATTCAAAATTTTAATTACAAACTTAATACAGTAGAAACTTAAATAGGGTCAATGCAAACATATTTTCTCAGTAGCTGTGTGTGTGTATGAGAGAGAGACGGAGAGAGAATGAGAGAGGAGAGAGAGAGAATTATTGTTGGAATAGTTTTGAGCAGTTAAAAAGAAAAGCACACCTAGTTAATAACCATTAGACTCTTGAATATTGGTTAAATGGGTGATTAGTTAGTATCCAAAATTTAATATCCAAGTTCCACAGTAAAGTGGAAAGTTTACCATTACATCAAAAACTCAATCTCCTCCCAAGACAGAAACTTTAAATCACAATTTGTAAAGAAAGTCCTATCCTGACCAAACTGGTATTTTTTTTTTATCAGTATTAACTACCAAAAAAACCCCCTAAACTGGCAAAGTCCCTCCTACATCAGGATGGAGTTCTGTCTCATGGAGGAGATCACAAATGGTAGAAGTTGCCTAGGAAGCTTCTTCCCAGTGAGGAAAAAGAAAAAAATAAGATGTGCAAAATAATATTCTAGGGGATCTGGAATCACTGGAATTAAATCTCTCTGAAGTAACACTACTAAGTGAGGACAACAGTAAGATTCAAGAAGACTCTTCAGTCATAGGTCTGGGAACAAAGCAGGAAAAATTTCTTTGTCATAAGAGATTTCATGTAGGTATTAAATAAATGTATTTTGAATTAGCAATCTCACTGGAGGTGGGAAACAATCTACTTCTATATAAAGCTGAATTCAATTAGTGGGAGTCAAACTTGAAAATGTTTAGAACTCAGAGGAATAAAGGACTGAAATAGTTCATGAAAAGTCAAGGAATTAATTTAAAAATTTAATTATATAAAGGAAATCTGGGGAGAAAACACAATAGATATTGCAGAAGTCATAATGATGCAGAAAAAGAATTCCCTTAATTGAATTTAATGTCAGAAATTATAGACAGAGGTATCATTAAGTGCCCAGCAAAATTAGAGACAATCCCCAAAGAAGCCATATTCACATATTACCTTCAAATTTAAATATAAAAATTCAATAGCCTTCAGCAGAGAATACAGATTATTTTCAATAGGCAAGGACGGCCTTTTGTGAAATGCTAAGTACCACAAGAAAATGGCATTTAAGGAAAAGATTGTTAACTTAGAATTCTAAGTGTTAGAAGAATAAAAAAGAAGACATTTGTGATATGCAAGGGCTCTAAAAATTACTAATCAGTGGAGACTTTCTCTAAACAGGAAGTATTTAAAAACTTAACTTCTAATGATGAAATGAGGGAAAAAAAGCTTACTTAACCAATGACACAATGAGAATAGGGACTCCTTTCAACAACTATTTAAGAATTTTCCTGACACCAGATAGTAGGCTGTATATTAAGATGTGAACAGACGCCCATTTCTCTATTTCATGTGACATGTAGTCAGTTAAGTCAGACAACCACATACACATATTCATAATAACAAGTTATGAGGGAAATAAAACACCAATTTATTATGAAAATAATACCAGCATTAAACTTCTCAAGCACAAAATATTTTTAAAACTATGAAAAAAAAAACAAATAAATGAAGAAGGAAACACAAAAATGAACAAGCAGAACTACATTCTCAATTATGTAGAAATAGGACTTTTACAAATGAAAACTTACTGAATTTAAACAAACAAAAAATCCGAAAGCATGGGTCAGAAAACAGATTAGACATAACTGAAAAGACTAATTGAACCTGAAGGCAGAGTTAGAGAAATGACTCAAAATTCATAACAGAAATGACAAAAAATAGGAAGTATAGAAGACGGTTGTGGAATTTCACAAATATGATAACAATGCCCAATATATATTTAATCAGAACTCCAGAAAGGGAGAATAGAGACAATGGGGAAAAATAAAAATAAGAATTGTTGCTAAAAAATTTCCAGAAGTTATGGAATACATGAACTCATTCATAAAGGAAACCCAGTAAATTCCAAGGTTCATAAAAAGGAAATTCAACAAGGAGACAAATAAGTGAATTGTGAAACCTAAATATGAAGAGACAATCTTAAAGCAGCTAGACAGAACAGACCGATAGAGGACCAACAATTAGACTACTACAGTCTTCCTCACAGCAACAATGGAAGCAAGAACGCAATGAAGTATTTGCAAAGTGCTGTAGACAAAAAGCAAATAGTCTCTCTCCAACAAATAAACAAACACTGTTTATCTAGAATACTTTTTAACTTCCTACCACAAACACTATGTATCAAGAATGAAGATAAAATATGAACTCCTTCATATAAGTTTATTCCTAAAAATATTCTGACAGTCAGTAAAGGATGTATCTCAAGTGGAAGTAAAATAATTTCAAAAGGAAGGTCAAATAGGGTGGACTGCTTTGGAAAATTAAAGAGCTTTAAAATAAGTAAATAAATCTGAAAGCAGTGTGTCCAGAAAATCAACAACGGTAACATTTAAATAGACAGTATAAATAAAGATACTGGTTAAGAACAGCCGCATAAAAAGTGTTCTAAGAGCAATGAAATTGTTGGGAAAGTAATTAAAATACATAGTTTAGATTTTTACTTACATATGCAAAGTAAATTTCAGAAGGTCTACAAATGTCTAACAATAGGATATGTTATTTATCAGTTGAGAGAAAATCGAGTAAGAAAGAGTTAGAGCTTCCAGGCAGCTAAAGCCAAAGGCAGCTCCCACAATACCTTAAAAAGAGATGAGAGAGAGACGGAGACAGAGACAGAGAGACAGAGAGTGACTGATAAGAAAAACAAAACTGAACAATGAGAAGATCAAATAAAACTACACATACACAGAAACACACACACATACACAACAACCTCAGTGTAATTTGAAGACAGAACTTCTGAACTTCAAAATAACTTTAAGTTAATAAAAAGAGAAAATCATCAAATGTAAATGAGCAATTCCTCATACTCCTGTGCCTTGTCACAAGCCTTATGGTGCCGAAAGGTAGTCTAGAAAAACTTAGAAAGAAGGAAGAGGGGAGCTACTGATGAATGTGAAGCTGATCTAAAACTATCACCAAAAAGAGTAAGCCTGCCTTAACTGTGAAAATAGGAAGAAAAGGTGCACATCTGACCAGCAGGACCAGTTTTAAGGGACTTAAAATCGTGCTGGATTCCAAGTGGCAGTCTTCTCCTGGTGGTGAAAAACACACAAAGGAAGAGAGAAGCCATCTTTGTCAACTGAGTGGTGAAGGGGAAAGAAGCAAAAGGGAAAATACAGGCTCCTGAAATATCAAAGAGAATGAAAAAGTTAAAGGACACAAAAGTCCTTCTTCCACCATTAAATAACAGAAATGAAAAGAAAGTGGATTTTGCTATATTGACAGGCGAGGGTAGCACTGAATTAGGTCCCCTATAAACTAGCCAAATCCACAGCAGACAAATAGGAGAGAACTTAATACATCCATGAAGAGTTATTACACAAAAGAAGGATTTAACCACCTTGATTAATGAACCACCTTCCATCCAAGAAATATTAAGTAGAAGACTGTAAGATAACACTCCAAATTAAATAGAATTGCTGCACAGTTGTAACATTTAGAACCACACTAATGTTTTACATACTCAAAAAAAAAAAAAAAAGGCAATTAGAATCAACCAAGTCAGAAGGGTGATATCCAAAGTGGGTTATTAACAAGATCAAATGAACTCCAACAAGTTATAATAACCAACCTAAAAAGGATGGCAAAGAAGATAATTAAACTAAGTAATTTTGGACGATAGTATTTCGTTCTAATGTGTATTCCCAGAGGTATGGATTGGCATTTCTGGAATTACACATGGGTATATTCTAGGGATAAAAAAGGAAGGAAATTTCCTGCTTAGAATGAAAGATTCTTCACTGGTGGAGAAAGGGATTTTATATAAAAAAAGGGAGAAGCTAGAAAGGTCCATAATGTTGGATTGAGAACAGAGATGTCAGTATGAACTCAGTTGATTTGAGACAGATTATGTATTACATATAAACACACATATATAGATCTGGAAGTAGGTATATGAGAACATGTATATTTCCCAGCAATATCTATTGAAAGGGATTGCAAATAATGACATACCGGGTGCAAGGAAAACCCATGGTGCCCAGATCTTGGTTTCTAAATACTCTTAAGTGACCCCTGGATATTATGCAGTGAGAAGAATGCATTATTTCAGTGATATCATTGTCAAAAATCCATAGCCTGAATTTACTCATGAAAGCTCATCAGACAAACCTAACGAGACAGACACTGTATAACAAAACAGGCCAATATTTATCAAAAAGGAAAGGTCACGAAAGACAAATACTGTTGACGTATCCCAGTTTAAATGAGACGAATAAGTGGTGCCAACAATAGGCAATGTGTGTTTTAAGACTGGATTCTGGACCAGGAAAAAGTCAACAGTGGGGAAAAAAAGCAAAATTTGGTAAGATTTGTAGTTTATAGTGTTGTATCAATTAATTCTTGATTTTGATTCTATTGTGATATAAGATGTTAATATTGGGGATTCTGAGTCTAGGGTGTACAGGAATGCTTTGTACTCTTTTTGAAATTTTTATAAATCTGAAATTACTTCAAGATGAAAGTTAAAATGAATAATTGAGAAAAAATGCAAAGCAACCAAGCAAGAATCTCAGTAAGAAAAAATATGAGAAAAGCACAACAGACAGGAGTCAAAAGAAAAAAGTGGGAGCACCTGTTTCAAATATTTTTCTAATTTCAATAAATGTAAATGACTAATCTCATGGACAGAAACACAGAGATTCTCAGGTTGGATTACAAATTAAATACAGCTCTATAGTCACACCTAAAACACAAGGACACAAAAAGCTAAAAATCAAGTGACAAAAAAAAGTATACCAAATAAGCACTAACCAAAAGTAAGTTTTGTTCACTATGTTCAGTATATTCACTAGAAAAATAGAGACTTTAAGACAAAAAGCAATTATTATAAATAGTCACTATCTAGTAAGTTCAATTCACCAGAATCAGGTTTTGGATACTGGGAGTTATGAAGTCCATTTTGGATAAATCTGAGATGCTAGGGAGAATCCAAGAGAAAATATCAAATAAGCAGTTGTACATGGAGTTTGGAGCATGGAAATGAGTCACGCGCACATGTGCAGGGTATTTAAAACCAAAGAGTAAATGAGAACTCTTGGGAATCACACAGGACAGTGTTCTAGGAACCTTTGGCAGTTAGGGATATAACAGAAGTAAAGAGGCTGAGAAAGAGCAGAAACACTTTAGAAAAAGAAAAGAGAGGAGTGTAATATTATGGAACCTGATACCAAAAGGCCATGGAAAAGAAAAAGATACCTAGTTATCCATTACTATTTACAAATTGTTACAGGAAAAGAAAAAATCAGTTATACAGAGATAAGGATAATTGCTTTTAATAGGTTATGAAGCAAAGCAATGCTTCAATAATAACAATTATTCTGCAAAGATAAGGTTTAAAAAATATATAAGTGCATCGTAGAACACTGGAATGTGAAAAGGTAATAAGCAGGGTTGAAAATCATACTGTGTTTCTCATTTTACACAAGGTCAAGGCAATATAAAATCATCATCGATTTTAAGTTAATAAGAAAAAGGTAAATATGAACATTAAAGTCAAAAACCATCAGCGTAGGTCAGATTAAGCGTCTGCCGTGGGCTCAGGTCATGATCTCAAGGTCCTGGAATCTAGCCTATGTTGGGCTCCTTGCTCAGAGGGGAGTCTGCTTTTCCATCTCCCTCTGCCCCTCCCCACTTGTGTTCTCTCTAACAAATAAAATCTTTATTTAAAAAAAATCAGCAGTAGTATGAAACAGGATATCAGAATCACTAGGGGGTAAAATTAAGAAATAGAACAAACCTTATGAAGTAAATTCCATTATTTAGAAAACTTACACCAACAAAGGTTGAATAATATGTCTACCATCACACAGATAATAACTGAGAAACTCGGATCTGAAGCTAGAATCAGAATCTATAGTCTAAACATTTAACACTAGAGAATTATCCAAGAAAACTTGCTCCTAATGACAATTTCAAGATAAGATCCATTATTTTTGGAGTGCCTAATTAAATACCAAATTAAAAAAATAAAATGCCTCTTGAGATTTTTAAATGACTCAACAGCAATAAGTTGGGTGTGTGGCCTAACACACATTCACACCTCCATGGTAGGCATATCCTTCTTCCACAAGTGCAAAAGAGAAAAAAAAAATCACTAGGGTAATTCATGTTTTATGATGTGTCTATAAACTGATGGGAGAAGTACAACTCTTGGCTTAATAATAATAAAAATCCTAACTTGCAAATTAGGACACTGTGGAATTTGTAACATCTAGACAAAAGGTAGAAGCAAGCGGTTTTCAGTAGGTATTGATGGAAGAATAAAAAAAAAAAAAAAAAAGGAGGGGCGCCTGGGTGGCTCAGTGGGTTAAAGCCTCTGCCTTCGGCTCGGGTCATGATCCCAGGGTTCTGGGATCGAGCCCCGCGTTGGGCTCTCTGCTCCGCGGAGAGCCTGCTTCCCCCTCTCTCCCTGCCTGCCTCTCTGCCTACTTGTGATCTCTATCTGTCAAATAAATAAATAAATAATAAATAAATAAAAAATTTTTAAAAAGGAGTTCTGTAAAACAGATGTAGAGGACATAAAGCAAGTATTTACTGAGTCTAACTGTCATTTTCTCTTACAGTTTATACTGCAAAGATAGGAAACACTGTCAATTTTAGGAACTATCATGCCATAAAATGATAAGGCATAAGGAACAATAATACCAGAGGCAAGTTGCTAAAGCAAAGGCAAAAATAAAAAATTAAAACAAAACATACGTTGATTTGACTGCTATGGTTGGTGGGGTTTGGCATGATCTCTCGCGGAGTCGGTTTTATCTTGAGCCATGACGAACATTTGCTTTCTCTGCCGGCATGTTTTCAGTGAGGTGTAGAACATAGGAAAGGCTAAACAACATTTTAATTATTGTTCCAGCATTTTAATAAACTGAAAAAGGTCTAGGGAGAACACAAATAAGCAGCACATTAGAAATCTCCTGTGACATCCTGGAAACCTTACAAAGGAAACACTAACATGTTTTCCATTCACTCAGCCTAAAGCGTAATTCTCCAGTTTCCTGGATATACTAATTTCATAAAGAATAATTTAAGTGTATAGAACACACACAATCAAAAGGAAAAGAAGAACTACAAAACCTCTCTTCCTTTTAATTGTTTATTCATTCTGATTGGGATTGGAAGGCTTTTAAAAGACAAATAAATGCTTGTGGCTATAAATAATTAAAATACCAGCAAAGAGGAGTAATAATTACAAGAAAGAAAACATCAGTCTAGATTATACACATGTCCAATGAAAGGAGTGAGAGATACTACTGAATAGTGAGCACTAATTCATGAAAGTAAAAATAATTGATAATCTTTATGGGAATATATTAAAAGGCATTTAAAAGTAAATGTCAAATTTAATGATAGGAAGTTATCATATACATTATTCTTATAAAAATATAATCTTCTCATAGACTGAAATATTTCCTGACTTAACAGATGGAAGAAAAGTTTGCATGAAGAAATCTAACCTGTTCAGATTTGTTTTGTTTTAGATTTGAGCACTTTGCTCGGATATAAGCTCTCGGCACTGCGGAAAAAAAAAACAAAAACATATATTCACACAACTTCCCTATGAAAACTGCCACTCATGATGACATTATTCTACACATTATACCACTCATTTTTAAAAATAAGTCTTGTGAAGTTTAGGAAAAAGAGGGTAGGGGATGTCTGTCTAATTATTATGGAAGAAGCCTTTGGGCTTGTCTTTCATATTCTTGATAATAAATACTAAAGTAACAGCCTAATTTATAATAATCATTTTCATTCTGAGGTAATAATTTCTTGTACATCTCTTTATAGCATGTTAACTTTCTGCCTTCAACTAATTATGTGGTGAATCAAAGGGAAAAAAGTCAATGTTTTAAGAAGGAAACAAAATAGATTTAATTAAATAGTAAAATAGACCTTGTTTTCAACCAGGAACATTTTAGCCATAAGATTCTTTTTTTTTTTTTTTTTTAAAGATTTTGTTTATTTGCCAGACAGAGATTACAAGTAGGCAGAGAGGCTGGAGGGGCGGGGGGGTGGGGAAGCATACACCCTGCTGAGCAGAGAGCCTGATGTGGGGCTTGATCCCAGGACCCTGGGATCATGACCTGAGCCGAAGGCAGAGGCTTTAACCCTCTGAATCACCCAGGCACCACAATCTCTTAGAATAAGATTCTAAGAGAACACATCAGAGTGCAAAAGAGTTACATTAGTTTGGTTACTTAAAATAGGCTCATGAAACCAAAAAAAAAAAAAAAAAAAGAAGAAGTTATTGTTATAAGAAGAATGTAAATATAATTGATAAATACTATATTTAAATATGTTTGACATTAAAACACCCTAAAAAATGACAGTGAGATTCTAAATACTTATTCTTCTTCAAGACAAAAGAAATAGTTGTCGTGTCCTGCAGTCTGATACATTGCAAATTCCCACAGGATATAAAAGAGCAAAAGATCTAATTAAGTTATAGAAGAAGAATAGTGAATATAGTAAGTCACAAGGGACTCAAATTAAGGTAAGTCCAAACGTAGACTATGTTAATTCATGAAGACCTATCTTGTTTGTTAAGAAACACGATTCAAAAGCCCCAGTAACTCAGAGCTCTGTCCAGCAACATCTACTTGCCTAGCAATCACAAGAAGCCAAAGATATCTTTCAAAAATAGTATTTTAATAGCTCAAAGCAGAAACTCACCAACTTGCTAGGCCACCCAATAAATATCATGTGATGGTGATAATGAACTCTTAAATATGCATAGTATGCCAAGCTATATGGTGCTAAAGAGGTATGGGAAGAAGTCATTGCGCCATACTAAACTATACAAAAATCCATGGATTTGGATTTAAAAGGGATACTGAATTTGTGGGATTTTAACTGCTTTACATATAACTTTCATCATTTTATAAAATAGCTTGACAAATGAGGGACAAATACGTAAATTTTCTCCAGCACCCAAATACTGACAAAATATTTTAATTAATATAAGCAAAATAAAAAATTTAAATTGAATTTGACTTAACACTCATCTTGATATTAAACTGTTCATCACCTCTTCTAAAGTGTCACTCAAAACAATTTATCATATGGCTTATAAAATATAATCTCTTATTTTACTAAGGGGTAAGGAGAGAAAGCAACAAAAGAGGGGTTACTTTTTTTGAAACCATAACTAAAACTTGATCTTTTAAAATTCTGAATAAAGACAAAACAGTTTTTGTTACATTAGATACAGTAACTAAGTAAGTAACTTAGTTATTTCTTGTTTCCAGTTGTAAAACAGACAAGCATATCTTCCTCTGTTTACTCTGGAGACATCTATATAAAATACAATTCATCTAAAAATAGCTCATTTCTTCCATGCAACCCAATAGAATCATTTCTAAGTTCATTAAGAATAAACTAAATCAATCAACTAGAGAGTAATCACCACAAATTTGAAGATAATATGAGAAAGATAACAGCCAAGACAGGATGACCTTTCAATGATGGGATTATAAGTAATGAGAGTCATTTATTATTCATTACAAGTAATTACTTATAATTATACTTACTCATTATAAGTAATAAGAATTATAATGGTGGACTCTTTGGGGACCCCTCCCAAAGAAAGTGTTATAAATTCAAAGTGCACCTTTATGGAAGAAATCAATTACTTTTTAATTTTATGAAGTAGACTGTCTAATGGATGATAATTTAAGAATATATCAGAAGAAAAAAACTATTTTTGTAAGGGTTTCTTATTATAATAAATCATTGAGAAGCTGATCAAGACGGTAGCCTGAGAACACATCTTCCTCATTTTAAATCCCTAAAGATGTGTACTGGTGGTGATGGTGGGATGAAATGCACTTGGAAGCTCACAGATGCACACACAAATACACATATATATACTTGGTAATAACTGGTAATGCTATGATGTGACCAGAAATTTTGGAGAATTTCTGAGAAACAGACAGATGGCATTAGAATGGAAATAAAAACCACCAACCAAAACATGTACAAGGTAGAGCTCCACTAAAGTCAATCCTGGGTTGATTCAAGCTGAGAAAGAACAAATTCAAGGCGCAGAAAAAGATCCTGGCTCAATGTTAAAAGTAAGTATTCAAGCACTATATTCTCAGGAATCAACAGGGTGCAAATCCTTCAACCCCACATGCAGGAAAGAGCTGGCAATGAAGATGTTTACCCACAGCCTAAAGCATATCATGTGAGCACTTAATCTAGTGAAATGACAATGTAAGTTGTCAGGAAATTACAGAAGGAAAAAGGATCCTCCTTATAAGGGAAACAAGCTATTAGAAATAAATGATATTTATACAGTAATAATAATGTGAACATACTGTATTAACTCAAAGTTATGATAATATACATATAATTTTCTCATCACAATATGATATAAAAAAGAAGAGTTTATACTAAGGTTTCTAGTTTAGTTTCAACATATAAAAATCTGTAATTTAACACACTATGAAATTAAGGGAAAACACAGTACGAACTTTAAGATTTATTTATTTTAGAGAGAGTGTGCTTATGTGTGTAAACAAACAGGGTGAGGGGCAGAGAGTGGGGGAGAGGGAAGGGAGAGGATTTCAAGAAGATTCCCACCGAGTTTGGAGCCCTATCTGGGGCTTGATCCCATTTCTGGAAATCATGACCTGAGCCAAAATCAACAGTTGGACGCTCAACCAACTGAGCCACCCAGGCACCCCTACAATGTGAACTTTTAATTACATTTAGTATTTGTACTATTCAACAACAATTCCTAACAAAACAAAAAGAAGTAAAGAAGTGGGGAGAAGAATTTCTGTAAGAATTACCTTAAAGAAAGCACAAGGATAACTGACGTCACTGCTAGCATATGTGTACTGGATTTCTTAGCTAATGTAACAAGAACAATAAATAGAAGGGTAAAATATTGGAAAATTAGATATAATGTAGCCTCCTTTTTTAAAAAAATATTTTATTTATTTATTTGACAGAGATCACAAGTAGGCGGAGAGGCAGGCAGAGAGAGAGAGAGGAGGAAGCAGGCTCCCCGCCGAGCAGAGAGCCCGATGTGGGGCTCGATCCCAGGATCCTGGGATCATGACCTGAGCCGAAGGCAGAGGGTTTAACCCACTGAGCCACCCAGGCGCCCCATGTAGCCTCCTTCTTAAACATAAAAAGTAATCATTTAAAAATATAAAAGAACTGTGGACTGTTCACAGAGTTCAGTAGGTACTTAGGTATAAAATCAATTCCACACAATAATGTACACTTTCCTATATAATAGCAATAACCAACTATAAAATTTAATATTTTCAAAGACCCCATTCACAAAACTTGGTAGCTATCAAAATAGTGGCAATAACCAACTATGAAATATAATTAAAAAGATAATTATTACATTAGCAAAAACAAAGCAAGACAAAAACCCATAAAATGGTCATAATTAAGTCTTGAAAAGTGTCAGGTAAACTACTGACATTTCCAAATTAAAACAATTTCAACAAATATTAATAAATGTACTCATAACCAGTAATTTGACTCTACATTTGTAGGATGTTCAAAAAGAGTTAAATCACACACACACACACACAACTAACATTCTAATATTAAATTTTACTCATGCAGTTTTATAGTTAATGGCAAAAATATGTTAATTTGGGTCAAGATTTCAGTTACAGGAATAATAAGTTTATGCAATTTTTGAGGTTGCCATAACCCTGCAAAAAGAGAAACAACAGAAATCACTTTTCCTGTTCTCGGGTGTTATGTAGAAAAAGAACAGAGACATAGTCTTACATGTTACTAAAATTCATCTCAACCTCCTCCAAACAATACTAGTGACCAAGAAAGCTATTTTCTCTTCTTTTCCCAAAGTGATAGAGAAAACTTTAAGAAATCAAATCTATGGTTAGGAGAATCAAAATGTGTTTAAACAAGAAGTTTGCTAATCTGGGTTGGCACTAATTTGTGACTTTCAGATAAATGGTAAATCAGGTAAAAGGGGTTTCTAATACCAAAAAAAAAGAAAGAAAGAAAGAAAGAAAGAAAGAAAGAAAGAAAGAAAGAAAGAAAGAAAGAAAGAAACCAGATGACAAATAACAGAGCTGAAGGAGTAAGTTGGCAAGAAAGCTAGAGTCTGGCTAGGACATAAGACATGGCAGTGAAGAAAAGGAAGAATCTTCACCATTTCTAAGTTATAAGGCAGGACAAATTAGACCACTATAACATACCACCTTAGTAGGGGTCTCCTCTAATGGATGAAATTAAGAACGTGCCAAATATATTTCATTTATAAAACACTATGACAGTCATAGAAATAAAGTTATTATGATTAAGGATAAGATGAGTAGAAGACAAGAAAGGAGAACAGTAATGAACAACCCATAGACATCAGAAAATAATTAGTTTTACTTCATGACTAAATGTATAATATATAAATTATTTTCAGCCTTATAGTATAGTTATAAATAAGAAACACTGGTTTATATTGCTTTGATTATTGCAGCTAAGCCATGAGTGTAAAAGCATAAAACAAAAAGTTTTAGTTTTAAAAGCATAAAACAAAAAGTTGAAAGTTTTAGCAATCCATCCAATTTTAATTAGTACTATCAAATCCATTATTTTTTAGGAAAAAAATGACTTGATCCATCTTGTCAATCACACGTTGTGCTTCTCTATAATTATGTCCCTCCTGTATCTCTCCACTCTAACCTCATTAACCTATTTTTAAGCCTTTTGAGTTTAAGTTCTCTTCAGTCATAGGCATTCTTAAACTTTCTCTAGAATGTTCTCTTCCATCATTACTTTCCTTGAGGTTTCAGGTTGGGTAACAAAGTTGCTTTTTTTTTCATTCCTCTTCCTCAAAAAAGTCTTTCTTGACGTGACTGCTGAGGTGAAATCCATCCATAATGGCTCTCGCGGTACCTCTCCTTTTTAGCGCTTGTCTCTGTTCCAATTTGGTGTTGGTTAATGCAATGCTCTCCTGGCCTGAAGCTCTAGGCTCATACCAGATACCACGTTATCTTGTCAGCTCAGGCTCAGCATTGCATCCAAAGTGTCTCTTGTGACACCTACACCAGAGTAGGAGCCACACATATTTGTGAAGGGAAGCACATATTTTGAATGAAAAAAAAAATGTGTAAGGAAGGAAATTTAGGTTTCTGGCACTATTTGTTAATAAATTTCTGCAGTTCTTTCAGGATGTCACTTTGTCTCTTTTTCTAGTCTACATTTACATTTCATCTCCCTCTTCTTCTCTCCCATTCCTTCTCAGCATGTAGTAATTCCAAGGACCAGAAAGGACATTCTTTTTGCTGAAAGAATTTTCCACCATTTCTGACACATTGCCATTCTAAGTCACAGGACCCATTCTTTCCAGAGTAATGACCTAGCTTCACATAAGACCTGAGCCAATGAGTGGAATGCACACAATATTCAGATAAATAATTACTGAACTTAATTTTTCCCCCACGTTCTACCTAAGGTCATCTCAGACTGTACCTATTGCATGCCTATCATATCCTTCAGAAAATTAGTTGTCCTGATCAAACTCTTGATAGGAGTTGGGTGCAACAAAAAACCTGTAATAGTGAGTCACTATAATGTTAAAACTAATAGATACGCTATGATATTTTGGTTACGAGAGAGAGATGATATTCTTTTTCGAAGTCGGCATTATTTATGTTCCTTTAATGGTGCATACTGGATATTTTCCAGATGGGAGGAAGAAAGAGAGAAAAGGGTCCCTTTAAATAAAGACTCTAGAAAATCTTCAGTTATATCACAGAGACCATCCCAAGCTGCATGGGTAAGAAATGATACTGCTGTGTCAAATAGGATTGGGTTTCTGAAGTGAGGAGATGGGCACCTAGCAGCATCTGTCTTGTTTGTTTTATTTAATCCTTATAACAGGATTAAACCAATTTAAAAAAAAAACACCAAAAACCTAAAAAACTCTATGACTGCAGATCCATCCTTCTGTCTTACACTGCCCATTCCTAAAGTGGAGAATGGATATCCGAAGGGCAAGTATGAACTTCCTAACACTGACCCAGCCTCATTTTGCCAAGTGCAGTAATTGGGAAACTCCCTTGAACAAACTTTCTTCCTTTGTATACTGCCAAGGGCCCTAAGTAATGAATCTTTGCATCCTATTTTTAAAATTAGGTCCAAGGTGAATAACATCTGGAAGATATTCCTGGAAGTTTGTGATTTAAGGATGGGTAGGTTCCCTCTTTTCAGAAAGGAACATACATCTTGTTTTTAGTTTTGGCTTATTTTTAGTAAATTTTCAGCAAAAAAAGATGAATATATTTATCTATTCAGCCCTCATAATCTACAAACTTCCCTGGCTAAGATTCTGTGTTCTGTTTACTTTGTTCCTGGTACTACTTTTGATGACTTGGCCCCATTACTCTGCTGACACAGCAACTATCTGTTGTGCATACACACAGTGCTATATAGGGAAGCGTGACATATAAAGCAATGTGTTAACAGGTAGGTGCTGGCATAAAAGATTTATAATCGCTAAAGATTTTTATGGTGAAACATATGTCACAAAGTTAAAGAATAACACAAAGGTTAACATCTTAATATTCTCTGATAATGCCTCACAGGCTGCTCCAAAATCTAGCAGAAAGTCAAGGAGGCTGACGCTTTTCATTCTGCTCCTCAAGTATGTGAGACTTCTGGCTTCAAAAGGGAAACTACTCCATATTATTACTGCAAAAATGGACTCCACCGATAGAAAGGACTTTTTAAAGCAAAGATAATCACAGAAATGAGAAAATAAATGGTTAATAATTAGATACAGATAATGGCATAAACTCATTGGAACGATTTCTTGCAATGGTCAACTATACCTTCCAGGACTGAGCTGGAGTCCAGAAATGCAGGGAGTAGAATTCTCCGGCACCACTTCACAGTAGTGGGGTGGGGAGAAGCTGTGAAGATATGGGGGCCCAAAATACATGCCAGAGAAGGACAACTGTGAAGACGACACCCTAACAAAGGCCACAGAAGATCCCACAGCAGCAGCGTCAGAATGTATGACTTGACCAAGTTTGGAACCAGGGTACAGAATTTAGATCTTATACTCAAGATCATACTCTTAAAGATGCCTCATAAGGTGATTTAAACAGCAAAAGTAGTATTTAAAAAAAAAATCATCTGGAGGAGAAGTGACCAAAGAGAAATGAGAGCAGGGGTTTTCAACCTTAGCATGGTTTTCTCTGTGGGCTGAGGAAGGCCCACTGGCGGCTGCCCTATGCTCTCTGCAACTTTGTCGTCGTCCACAACCTCTACTCACTCTATGCCCACAGCACCACACCCTCAGTCATGACAACTCAGAATGTCTCCAGATATACAAGTCTCCTGGGGGCAAATATGCCTCTGGCTGAAAACCACTGTATTAAAGTTATGGAGAGAAATTTTTTGTAGATATAAAGTATTTGTAGGTATAAAGGGAGACCTTGGCTAAAATGATGAGCACATGATCAATGTAGGCCTTACACACATGGCAAAGAAAACATATTCAGAATTCCCTCAATGATTTCAGTTTCTAGTCTATATAATGGGAAAATACTACTCAAAAAAGGGAAAAGTAGATAAGAAAGCACATCTTTTTTTGTTTGTTTTTTTAAGAAAGCACATCTTTTAATGAGGAGAAGGAGGTGTGGAAAGAGAGACAATGAGTGGATGATTTCTTCATATGAAACCTGCCTGTACATAATGATAAGACCTCCAGAATACTCTGAAGTTTTAAAAGATATGTAAAAATGATCATAGGAGTAAATGATACAGAAATGTATACGGGAAGAATATGGGCAATCCTGACATTTCTCAACCTGCTTTTGCAAATTATGATTGAATTTTAGCCACAACACAAATTTACCCTTTGCCGAAATATTAGAAATGGTTCTTAAAAGTTGCACAAAATTAAATCTAACCATAAAGCAAAGGTATCATGAGAAGTTCCCTATTTAAGTGAACACTGTATTCAACTTCTCAGAAAAGTAACAATAATTTTGTAGTATGATTACTTAGTAATATACCCATCTAGGAATCTGAATTTTAAAAATTTTCTTTCCCTGAAAGTTGAATACACTGTCTTAAAAAGTAAAGAAATAACACTAAATGTCCTTGGCCAAGATCTCAAAACTACTTTATTCCAATATGCTTAAGCAAAGATGGAGGATTTTCTGCCTTTTGATGAGCACCTTTTTATCATTATTGTTAGATGCTCCTGGAAATGCTCACAGCAAAATAGAAAATTCATACAAGGATGTTTTAAACAGGCATAATTTCAAATGCACAGCCAGAAGGTTTAATAAATCTAAAGAAGTATCATGTCAAGCCAAAGGTTACTATATACCTCTGTGAAGACTTCAGTCTGACTATTCTTTGACTATTCTGTGGTTAGGTTAAGACTTTATTACATAAACTATATATTGAGCTTTATGCCTTATAATTATGTTAAGTGTTATTTGTGAAAGTTCCTGAAACTGATTTGGAATTTCGCTTCCTCAGCTGGCAGCAATTACACATTCAAAGACCACCAGAAATAATTCTTCAGCTCCTTTTGGGATCTACAAGCTTGTTATGAACACTTAAGCAAGCGCACATGAATGTTAGACTCTGATAATAAACAAGGCTAGAGGGAAGGTTATTCTTTTCTCTTAAAAAAAAAATCTTGTTCATAAATTATTCAAAAGCCAAAAGAGAAATAATAATTCTACCAACATATGCAATGTTATCTGAAATCAAAACCACTCGGCACAGGATTTTGAACTCTGAGTGTAACAGCTCACACAAATTACTGACTACTTCTTGCCCAGTCAGTACATTCATCTAACAAAGCAATTTCCATACGAGCAACCACAAACATTTCTGGCTTCAGTTGTTAATCTTCCATGAAAAACTATTTCCATACTATTTTTAACTTGTATATGGTAATGATTATCTGTTTATCTCTGAAGCATGAAAACTCTTACAGTGCCCTTTATAACATATTTATGTACCGTTTCCCTTCCATGTCCTTGGCAGAGGCAAGTATCCCTATCTTCTTTCTAGAAGAAAAGTTGAGAAGCACATGGCTTTCTTCTCCACTGGCTCCTTTTTTGTGTCCCAAATTCTCATACTTTTTTGCTTACTTCTCAGTGGCTCTTCAACTTTATATTCTTAGTTAAAAAATGAAACTGTGTGATACTTGAGGCCTATTACTATGGAAGAGTAGATTAAATGGCAAATGAAATTCTTTTCTTTTTTTTTTAAAGATTTTATTTATTTATTTGACAGACAGAGACCACAACCAGGCAGAGGCAGGCAGACAGAGAGGAAGGAAAGCAGACTCTCCGCTGAGCAGAGAGCCCGACGCGGGGCTCGATCCCAGAACCCTGGGATCATGACCCGAGCCGAAGGCAGAGGCCTTAACCCACTGCGCCACCCAGGTGCCCCGGCAAATGAAATTCTTAATTCACCTTGACCACATATGTACAAAATTTAAGTATTAAATATTTTACTGTAAATGGTAATTGATATTAAAATACAGGAATCATTTCAAGATATTTAAATATAGATCGGAACTAAGGTTTCTTACCTGACTTTTACCAAATGTTTTAAATTAACTCATTTAATATACTTAATAACCGCATGATATAACTTTTATCTCTACAGATGAGGAAAATAAACTTAAAAAAAATTAACTATCTCATCCAAGTTTACAGAGTAAATAACTGAGTGTCCTGTGTATTAAGTCTAGTTCCATCTGCATTTCAAAATTAATTTTTTTCTATAATTCTAAGTGCCACTCTTTCTGAAGTTCAAGAAGTACTCAATTACCAACTAGACTGACGTCAAATGGGTAGAACTTGAAACAGTTACAAATTAATGCTAACAACTGCTAAGTAACAAATGCTCTTTATTCTTAAGGAACTTATAGTGTTGGAGACAAATATTTTTTTTTCTCATGGTGTCTCCATTGCGTCAAATGCATGAAACACCAGCATTATACGGAGAAGATTTAACGGAACAAAGTAGGTTTCCATTATTTACTGGGGTAGAATAAGAGGAGGGTAATGGGAAGATTTTATATATATAGTAACATATATTATGTGTAATATATATTTACATACCATAAATAACATTTAATGTATTAAAAATATTTTATTAACATTGCATAGAATAAAAAGTTTTATGATTAATATATAGAGCCAAAAATATATAGTATTAATTATAGTTTATATTATACAAACATACATACACACATACAGACATATATATACATATACACACACAAGTATATTTCTGTTATATCAGCTTTATGTTTCTACTACCCACCTCTCCTTCCAGCCCAATAACCAATGGATACCTACTTTCTTCCATGAAATCTCTGAAGTGATTTTTCCATGTATTTGCTATGCACACATATATAATACACACATGTATATATATGATACATCTACACATTACCTATATCTTCATCTATGTGTGTATACATTTTAAGATTTGTGTCTAAATTAAGATCTTTAAAAGTATTCACTATATCTGGGAGCCCTGATGTCTATAATTTGTGCCACTTGAATTTGTAAGATAATTTCTTGAAGTGCTGTACTACAGAAAACAAGATTAAGATACTACTTCAGAAAGGAGAACTGAGATAATCAACTCTAGTGATCTATACTTTAACCTTTTTGTTGTGATTAAGCATGGGAAGGGAGGGGACTAGGTGGACAAAAAGGGATTTTTGCTCTTTATTATACTTCTGTATTTTAAAAATTGTTTTATGAAATGTATGGGTTCATGTATTAACTGTATATATTTTTAATGATAACAATACTATAGACATATGGTATTCAAAATTAAATTCTCAAAGGGGGATTGAAGTTTAGAGACAGCTACACAAAATCTCCCTTTATTAGCATATGATTAAGATCACTAGATCCTTTTGTAGTTCATAAGCTTGATGATTGGATGTTCACACCTTTGTGTGATATGTGCCTCCTTCAAACCTTGTAATGACCTTGGCACATTACCTGTCTGATGTGGGGAGCGAAAAACCCCAAACACTATATATTATTTAAATTTACTTTTCAATCATTTATTCCAAAGAGAAGTTGAATTTCCCCTTCAAATTCCACTGACACTATACTTCAGTTTTTCATTAGAATATCTACTGCTTTGGGGTGCCTGGGTGGCTCAGTGGGTTAAGGCCTCTGCCTTCAACTCGGGTCATGATCCTGGGGTCCTGGGATCGAGCCCCGCATCGGGCTCTCTGCTCAGTGGGGGGCCTGCTTCCTCCTCTCTCTCTGCCTGCCTCTCTGCCTACTTGTGATGTCTCTGTCAGATAAATAAATAAATAAATAAATCTTTAAAGAAAAAAGAATATTCACTGTTTTGGTGGTTCTATTTTTTTAATAATCATCTTGTACACAAAAATAATGAGAATAAACTTAATGAATAATTCTGAGCTAGATTTAGAGATAGCTATGATCTATGCTTTTTCATTACCATACTGTTTGGGGCATATAAACAACCCATGATGAATTGTCTGCAATTATAATTTTACACAAAATATGAGCAGTGAGTGATGATTAAACTAGTAATGCTTTATTAAACCAGTAATGCTTTATTAAAACTTCAAGAAAATACCATGTAGGAAAACTATTTTACAACATAAGCTTTATTCATTTTTGAAGTGGCCAAAAATAGATAACATTAATTTTAAGACAATAAAACATGTTATAAAAATAAGCAAGGTTAATAGAACATAAACTATGTCAACTATTCATATATCTCTGGCTTATTTCTCTAACTGAACATAATTATGTGAAAACAAGATCATCATTTCTAGAGAATGTCTGCTGTTTACTTACCACCTACAATAATCTTTCAGATAGAAAAACCATTTATAGCTTAACTATCTATAATTTCTCAAGAAAAGGATTTGGGTAGAACTGGCAAAGGTATTATATTTTGTAGTTAGGGAAAAACGTGAAACTGTAGAGCCTGAGAAACAGAAAAAATAAATTCGAAGTACATGCAAAAACTATTAACCAAGTATGTTTTAGACTCTTTCAAGAGCTTTTAAGAGATCATCATGGGGTATCCAAATTATGCCGTAAGTCTCCATTTACCTGTAATAACCTGTGCTTCATGTTTTATCTTACATCAATGAGGTGTGTGAGCTTATTATAACTGCAATCCTACAGGAGCATCAAAAGATAAACACAAGAATAAAAGGAACTTGATGAGCCTAATATACTCTCTAGTTATATAAAGTTGTCTATATATTCTGAAAACATTTAAAAATACATATTCTTTAAAATTATGTTGTATTTTGATGAATGGTAGAGAGTAAGAATCATTAGTCAAAACATTCATTGAACATTTTAAAGGACTTATTCAATCTGAGTAGATATGAGAAAGACACAAGGCTAGGAATTGAGGGAGAAGAAGAGTGGAGTGGCGTCAAGAATAGAAGGAGGAGGAAATGGGCAATCTAGTAGATCTCTGATGTAAGAACAGTGTGCCCTTGGATATCACATTAAGGTTCTCCATTCTCATTTTTTTTTTTCATCTGCAAAACAGAGACAACAAAACCTGACAGGTCCACCCCTGAACCTACCCTGTACACACCAGAATTTTTTTAAGGGAGATCTGAAAAAGTCCTGATCAAATATCATATTTTAAGAAATTAATGCTTATAAATTAAATTACTCAATATCATGAGTTTTTTCCAAGTGGATAGTATTAATACTAAAATAACTCAAAACAGAAATGTGATACAGCAGCCAAATGCTTTTTTTTTTTTTCTCTTTCAATGAAACTATATATTCTCCTTCAGATCCCTGGAGCTTAGCATATAGTAGGCACTTAAGAAAAATTCATCAATAAAGGAAGGAAGGAACGTAAAATGCATCTCTTGTGTTACCCAGACTGAAATACTATATGGCTTAAGAGTTAAAAACATTACTTAAATAATCCCAATTTAGATACTTTCTACACTGGAAGCAGAACTTTCTACACTGGAATGCCAAGACTAATCATCAATAGTTACATTGTTTTTCCAGAGCAGAAAACCTGCAACAAAATACAAAGAGGTGCCATGCTTAACAGACTCATAGTCTGGTCAGCCATATTTCCCACAGACCTAATTAAAGATTAATATTAATATTAATTAATATTAATACTTTTGCTGTTATCATATACCTTGTTTTAGAAAAAAGCCAAGCAGAATTATTGCCCATGATAAAGTATATCCAAAGAAATACTGTACAGGCTAGGACAGAAAAAAGAAAACATATGTACTATATTTATATTATTAATTTACTATTAATTTACTATTATACAGTAGTTTTTAAGAAGTATTTTTTTTTAATTCATATACATTAACAGGCAGAGACTTGAAATGCTCAATAAAGTTGAATTGCCTCAGCTGAAAAATCAGGAGCAGCAATGACACTCTTTTCTGACCTCACCATCCACAGAAGCTCCTGACCAACCTGTCAGTTTTTCCCTAGAGCACAGTTTCAAAACCATGGCCTTTTATAATCCTTTTTATCTCAGTTTTATAGGAACAGCCTTTCTAATTCATGGAAAACTTTGGTGAGGCTGGAGTATTTCTCAGCATCTCCTACATATCTGTTTCAATAATCCAGGACACATTTATTTATAAACTGCTGCCATTTTTAACAAAAAGAATGTTTGGGGTTTTTTTTTTTTCAAAGATTTTATTTATTTATTTGACAGACAGAGATCACAAGCAGGCAGAGAGGCAGGCAGAGAGAGGAGAGAAAGCAGGCTCTCTGTGGAGCAGAGAGCCCGATGTGGGGCTCGATTCCAGGGCCCTGGGATCATGACCTGAGCTGAAGGCAGAGGCTTTAACCCACTGAGCCACCCAAGTACCCCAACAAACAGAATGGTTTTAACATTTAGGGTGCACAAACCCTCAGGCAGGGTATGCCTCAGGCAGTAAAGACAGGCATGACATATTTCTCAAGAAAAAGAAAGCAGTGGAATATAAGAAATGGTGCAGTGGACTATGGGGGAAGGGAAAGAATACAGAATGGGAAGTTCTCCCAGAAAGGGAGGCAAACCATGAGAGACTTTTAAGTCTAGGAAACAAACTGAAGGTTGCTGGAGGGGAGATGGGTAGGGGAATGGGATAACTGGATGATGAGCATTAAGGAGAGCAAGTGACGTGATGAGAACTGGGTGTTATAAGCAACTGATTAATCATTGAACTCTACATCTGAAATGGAAAAAAGAGATGTAAGTCGAAAACAAAACAAAACCAAACCAGCACACAACATGCTGCATGTTAATGCCTAAAACCCATCAGTGGACCTGAGCTGAAGAACCTTCACTTGGTTGATCCTTCCTAATTAATTGTCCAGTTTGCATTCTGTTTCCTGCACCTTCCTCCTTCCATGTCAGTTGTAATCTCATACCAGGGGTCAGGAAACTATGGCCCTCAGAACAAATCAATATTATTTCTTCTCTTTGAAATGTGCCATTGGAACATGGCCAGCCACTCATTTACAGTTTGTCTGTGGCTGCTTTTGTGCTACAATAACAGAGATGAGCACCCAAAAACCCTTGTTATCTTCTCTCACCCTTTATAAGAAAAATTACTTTATAATAATTCATAAAAAATATTTTGACACCTATGCTTTAATTATACAATTTCTTAAATATTTTATCAACACTTGATGTCTGAATTCATGTAAAACACCGAGAACCCACTTTTCTGTATTTGTCTTCTCTAATATATGTAAATGAGTTAAGAAAATATAACCCTAAAAGAGCTAAAAGCTGTACAGAACTTTTGATTTACTTTCTTACAGAGACTAACAAATCTAAAATATTAAACTTAAGAGATTTAAGTGAGCTATGTAAATATGAGTATTAAAATATTTCATTTTAAAGGGCATACCAAAAAGGCATCATATATTCTACCATTCACTATAATTCTTATCTTTTCCAGGCTAGTAATTATCAGAGTGCTAGAAATATTATTTATTTAACTACATTTCAAATTGTTTGATGAGAAAATGCCAGCAAAGTCTTTGTATGAATAATTTTAAACAAGCCTGGATCTTCCACTGAGTACAAAATATTCACGTACTCATTTTAAATACAGGACCACGCTTAATGTGAAAAGGTTTCTAATTTTAAGAATTAAGTTCTATATTGTATAAAAAAAGATTATATAGTAATAGAAAGACTACACAGTGAAATTCTAGTAATTCAAATATAAATGCTAATAAAACTATTGATTTTGAGCTAGTCATGGGAAAACAATTGTTTCAAAACAGTCCCCCTTTCCCAAAAAAAAAAAAAAAAAAGTCTGTGCTAAGAGTTTTCCACATTATATCCATACACTAGTATTTTAAATATCTTTGGCTACATTCCCAGTCTATTCAAAATGCACCATCTACATTATAAGTATAGGTCTGTAATAAATCTCTTCTTCAGAATAATGTATAATTCAAAATTCTATCCTGTGTTAAATTCTAATGAGGTTTTAAGTACTTCTAGATTTTAGCACATTAATGCATTATAAAATCACCAGAGCAAAGAGTAATCAATCTCAACCTAGTTCACCTATAACTTAGTTTCTTCTTCCTCAAATAAAAATTATAGTAAGATTTCACCAAGATGATTTAAAAATGAGTAACAAGTGCTTGAAACAGATCAAGAAAAAAATTACAGTAAATATTTGTAACAGGGTAGGCTTGTCAGTTTTATACTCTATTTGAAGCTCACGATTAAAAAGTGAGGCTGGGAAAAATAGAAGATATTCTCTATCTTGTAACTGGCTGGATTAATGAATACAAAGCACTTAGAATAGCACTGCCATATGGCAAACAGTGTACAAGTCCACATCATGACCATCAGAATCATGACCATCAGAACCATGACCATCATCCCCATCTTAGAAATAAAAGCACACACACACACACACACACACACAAAAACCTTACCTATATATATAAGCTTCCTCTCTGAGAGTCAAGTACTTGAAGGTTAAATGGGTTTGAAATATACGCTTCTGGTTATTTAGAGGGTAAAACTTTCCCCTATTCAGGAAATATTTTATCGTTAGACACCCAGAGAATTAAAAACTTCTCTATGCAACAATTTTGAGACACAAGTCAGTAAAAATCCAAGGCCAGAAAAGCATAGCACAGAAACTTACGGACATGCATGAGATTCACGTTAGCTGGAGTTCAGTAATATGTTAAGTATCCATTGAAACAAGGTTAAGCACCATAGCACACAAAATCAGGCCTTCAACTTGCTGGCTTCTATTGTTTGAATACAACTGACTGTCCTCCGGAAACATAATTACGGTAATGTTTGTAATCAAGACGAAGCTGATTCATGTGGTTGATTTATAGTCACATATACTAAGCTTTACATACAATTTATTCAATAGGTGTCACAGAATTAACACACAATACATATAAATAATTGTATGAAATGAGTAGAGTTTTTGAACCTCAATTAAGTTTTCCACAAAACTATCACATTATGCTTTTAGACTCAAGTATGGTTCTGTAAAATTATTAGTATGCAGTCATAAAGTAAATATCATGGACAATTTCTACTAGAGTCATCACAAACACTTTGAAAACAGGCAAGTTAGGATCAAACGGAATATAATGATGATGATACTAATAGTAATAATAATAAGTAAATTTTAAACAGATGCAATTAGGGATCCCTGGGTGGTTCAGTCAATTAAGTGTCCAACTCTTGATTTCAGCTCAGGTCATAATCTCAGTGTTGTGAATCAGTTCAAGCCCATGTTGGGTTCCCAACTCAGTGGGGAGTTTCCTTAAGATTCTCTCTGCCTCTGCCCCTCCCCACCTTTCTTTATCCCTACCTTAAAAAAAAAAATTGGGGCACCTGGGTGGCTCAGTAGGTTAAAGCCTCTGCCTTCGGCTCAGGTCATGATCCCAGGGTCCTGGGATGGAGCCCCACATCGGGCTCTCTGCTCCGCGGAGAGCCTGCTTCCTTCTCTCTCTCCCTGCCTGCCTCTCTTGCCTACTTGTAATCTCTGTCTGTCAAATAAATAAATAAAATCTTTTAAAAAAATATTATGCAATCAAAGATACTAAGAATTGTTTCTAAAATCCCCAATCCCATAAAAAACCTATTAAACGTCTGTGGTTCTCTATCTACAAAATGTAAAGAAGAAGAAAATAAAGGCAATTCTGCTGAGTGTAAATGCCCCATGACCAAGCTGTAAGCCTGAGGCCTCAGTTTCCTCATGTGTAAATTTCTGTGTGAAGGCATTTTCCAAACAACATTACGTAACATGTATTCTATGTTCTGGGCATCATAGTCTACTAATTGTAGGAAATGCTGGGGTAAATTGGCTTCTTTGTTGCCTGACTATTCAAAATGTTTTATAAGTCAATATAAATCCTGAGTCTCTATCAGTGCAATGTAATAACATAATTTCGTAAATAAATTTCACCATGTTGTCATTAACTCTTTTGGTGAGGGGTGGGGGGGTAGGGAATTCTGGGAATCCATGTCTTAGGTTATTTCACATGCATTTCTAATATATTATGTCATTTGAGGCACATGACGACAAAGAAGGAAGGACAATTAAGGGTCTAATTAGAGATAAGTAAATTTAAATTCAAAGAGATAATACAAGCAGCATGTGTGATTTACCTTTAGATATACTGAATATCAATCTAGCAATATTATTTTATGAACTGAAACAAAATTTCTTATCTTAAGGAGAATATCAACCCGGAAGTAGAAGAAATTAATGTCCCTTCCAAATAGGACATACTATTACAGTATATACAAGAGCCACAGTGCAGCTTACTGGCTAACTTTAAAAAATTTAAGTTTTTAGAAACATACTTCATAAATTTAGCCAAAATGTGGAGGCACTCTATGACATTAAAGTACCAAGTATTTGGTATTTGATATTCCTGGAATATTCTGTAATAATCTAGATTCAAAGTTTTCTTGGAAGAGACTGGTGGTTGGAAGACAAGGGTAAAATAAAGCTTTTCGAACATAAGTAACTTTTCTGAAAGGACAATCAGCTACTAGGTCTTCACTAGCAATCTTCATGAGAGGCTCTTTAAAATTCTTAAATTAGTAACTGTACATTTGCTTTAAGTGTCAAAACACATTTTGCATGATTCATTTTAAATTGCAGAAACATACATAGTCATGTATTCAATCACTTGTGTGAGAGACCTGGCCTCAACACCAAACCTTTCCTGGGAAATTTCATTATGTTGTAATTTTCAACCCAGAGAAAAAGATTCTTATTTTGTTAAAGCACATTCCCCACCCCCAGACACGTTCACACACTTCATTATGAATTTTGGGAACTTGAAGAAAATATGAATTATTGGGGGAATCTTTTCACCAAGATCATGACTTATAAAAAACATGAATCCTCAGAATTGGAGTATTTTGTTATGCTGTTAATAGCCAATTAATCTGGGCACCAGGATATTTTTAATTCTGTTATATTTAAAAATATATATATTGCCCTCTTAAAATCACTTAATTATGCCACTAAACTTCATTATGGTTTGACTCAAATTGTTTTTGCTTCATCTGCAAGGATTTAAAAACAAAACAACTATGCTATTCTAAGATTTTTATTAAAGTTACACTCACACTTAACATTAAACAAATCATGATTTTAACTATGGTATTAAATTCTAATAATTTTGACATTTTATTCTCCAACTCCTTGTCATTAATATACAGCATTTTGTTTCAAGCATTTTCAAACAATAAACTATAAATGTTCCTTACCACTATTAAATGTTGATGTATTAATTTTCGATTTGTTGTCATAATGAATGATGACAAAGTCAGTGGCTTAAAACGATACAAATTTATTATTTCATAGTTCTATTGGTCAGAACTCATACAGATCTCATTGAGCTAGAGGCTCTAGGGGAGAAAACATTTCCTGCCTTTTACAGCTTCTAGAAGTTACCCACATTCTTTGGCTTCAAAGTCAGCACTAGCTGGTCACATCTTTCTCGCTTCACATCTCTCTGATTCTCCTGTCTCCCTCTTCCACTTTTAAACACTATTGTGAATACACTGAGTCTACTCAGATTACCGAGGTTAATCTCCCTTCTTTAAGGTCAGCTGATTAGCAACCTTATTTGAATCTGCAACCTTAATTTTCTTTTGCCATGTAAGGTAACATATTCACAGGTTCCAAGACTTAGGACCTAGATATATTTTGGTGGTGGTGGGGGCGCTATTTTTATTACCAAGTTGGCTACAAGCTTATATTTTATATCCTGCCAGTTGATATCTGTGTTTATCATCAAAGGCATTTCTATATAAAGAATGCGTAGTAGATAAAGGCTTCAAATAACAAGTAAAATAGCACACGCTTTGTACTGAAACTTGAGGACAAAAGCCTTAAGCAACTTAGCATCTTGTGCCTAAATAACCATTTTAGAAATTTTAATAGAATCCAATGAATTTTACACTCATCTCATTTGAAATCCTAAAACTGGGATGATGTCACAAGAGACAATCCACTCTCTCCTATAAAGAGGCAACCCTCCGGTTTTCAGAAAAGCATTCACCTGATGCATGCCAAATGCTCTCATCTATCTCCTTATAAATACTCAAGGATTCACCTTTTAAATCCAACCTTCTATCAGTAGCCTGATATAAATATGCGTGGTTCCAAGAATACTCTGACTTCGTCATCACACATACCTGTGTTCTGTTCTGTCTCTACCGAGCATGGCCTTCATACGACTGATGCCATTTATGCAGTAGTGGCTTAATTACCTGCATTCAAGAATTAAACAACAGAACTTCCCTGGCAAAAAAAAAATAAGAATTTCCCCTACTTAAACCCAGTTGTACTCTAAGCTCTTTGATGGTCAGAACGTGTCTGCCTTATTTCAGTGCCTTCCACCAATCCCAGCACGTGCTACAGACCCAAAAAAGCATTGTTCAAGAATAAATTAAGGCACAGTAACATAGTGACTCCAGCTTTCTGCCATTTTTGTCTTTACTTGCCTAACAATCTCCTATTACTCTTGTTATGCAAGTTCTGGTTTAGTTAAAAATCCAACATGTGGTCATATTTTACAAATATTTATTTACTGCCCATTACGCACAAGGTTTCTCATACCTTTGAATTAACACAATGACAGTTGAGTTCCTGCCCTCATTCATGTAACTGTGGTCTTTCAGATTTTTTGATCTTAGTACATTTGATGTTGATATTCATTCCACGAAGCATCTCTCAATCCCCTCACACAGAAATGATGAGTATCTTCTAGTCCTTAAGACCGTCTATTCCACTTGCCATTCATACTACATCCTGTCACACTTATTATATACACACTGCATCTCCCCCAGTGGAACTGCTTATATAACTGTTTTGAAGTTATTTTTACACATACACAACATTTTAGCATAGCTGGACATAACACACTTTTTTCTCTTAAAAATGCAATCTCTGGGGATGCCTGGGTGGCTTGGTCATTAAGAGTCTGCCTTCAGCTCAGGTCATGATCCCAGGGTTCTGGGATTGACCCCTGCAATGGGCTCCGTGCTCAGTGGGAGGCCCACTTTTCCCTCTCCCACTCCCCCAGCTTGTGTTCCCTTTCTCACAGTCTCTCGCTGTCAAATAAATAAATAAAATCTTAAAAAAATACAATCTCTACAAAAACTTGGGAAGGATATGTTTTCTACTCTGAAACTGTAATTCTCGTTTTTATTGAATGTAATTCTTTTCTATTTATCAACAGTGGAATATTTATGCATTTCTGGTCAATAGAAAATATTTAGAGTATGATTATAAAGTAAAACTGGGTACTAGGGGTAGATACACAGTAATTATTATTCTACAGATAGACAGTATTCATTTCAATTATCTCTGTATCCTAGAGAAGTTATAAAACACTAAGTTTCCATCCAAGGAGTAATGGATGTAATCTGTTCTCCCTAATGATGTATTAGCAATAACAGACATATGCAGCAATCATCATACAGCTGACCTTTTAACAATGTGGGGGTTAGGGGTATCAAACCCCTGCCTAGTTGAAAATCTGTGTGTAAATTCTGATTCCCTCAAAATTTTACTAGTAGTCTACTGTTGACCAGAAGACTTATTTATAATATAAACAGTCTATTAATGCATATCTTCTACATCATATGTATTACATACTACAATCGTTCAATAAGGCTAGAGAAAAGAAAATATTAAGAAAATCCCAAGAAAGAGGAAATATGTTTACAGTACTGTATCTATTGAAAAAAAATCTGCATATAAGCGGATCCGCAAAGCTCAAACCGGTGTTGTTCAAGGGTCAGCTGTATAACAATAATTCAATCCCGTCACACTTGCCATCACACGGGAATGGAGCAAAGGCAGTACAAAACAGTTACAAACAGAATTTTAAAAAACTGCAAGATGTATATGTTATATGGAAATCTCTAAGTTTTTCTGTAAAGCTTATGAAGGTGTTTTCTGTAATATTTTATGGTATTAACCCAAAAAGGGCACAATAATTTTGCATGTACATAGAGTGAAGGGTAGCCCTTCTTGGGAGTATGTTTTTTTAATTTATGTTTTAATTTAAATTAAATGACAATAGATGTGTGGCCCAGACTAGGCGGAGTGTGCCCAAGAGAATGGGGCCCTGTGCCAAATGAAGTAGGATTTGATCTGCAAAGAACTGTCAGCTCTTTTTCTAACCCTTCCAATAAGTAACAACATTGTGTTGCCTCAGGAGAGGGCAGTGATGCAAACCTCTGAGTTGGGTCAATTCTCTTGTTATTGTTGGTGTTTTTCATTTTCTTGCCGACCAATATTTCAAAAATGTCCTTTAAGGCTTTCTTAGATAAATAAACCTGCCAAATACAACAAAAAGCTAGTTGATATGCTACAGTGAAACAAGTGGATAAGCAATAACTACATCCAAAATGTCTCACTTCATGCACAGGAGAAAACAATTTTAAGTGGTAAACAAAAATAAAGCCCTCTCAGTGAAGTTTCTGAAACATCTTAATGTACCTTTTAGACTTGAAGCAATTGGTATCCAGAAAAATGAATATTGCGTGTTAAGGTCAGTAAAGCCCAAAATTGAATTTTAAAGTTTACTCTTTACAAGTCTGAAAATTTCCTGCATTTTATTTCCTTTATACTTTATCTCCAGAAAGGAAGAAAACTAATCTTGCAGCAGCCCCTCCATTATCAAAAGCAGCATTTTCGAAGAGTCATGATGACTCTGATAACATTGCTCTAAGCAAAAGCAAATCAAGAGCAAACCTCAATCATAATTTCATGTATACACAACAAAACCAGAATTTAGAAAAACAAACATGGGCTTGAAAAAAAAATATGGGGAAACAAACCATATGTAGACCTATCACCATGAACCGAGTCATTGGTGATCTGGAAGGAACTGAGTTGACTCAGATTCACCTGGGATGGATTCCAGTGTTTAAACACACACACCACTCACTCTCTCTCAATCTCTCTCTCTCTCTCTCTCTCTCTCATGCTTCCAATGGAGTCACCTATACTAGGCTAAGTTACCAAACCAGGGCTTAATACTAACCTACCTGCAATCTCAACCTCCCACAGAAACATAGTCTTAAGAGGTCAGTTAGGATTTTTCTGGTCAGCACCAAGGAGGTCATCTGTCACAGGGGCCCCTCTTCCATTCCCCCAAAGGATGATGAGGTAATCCATCCAATGAGATCCTTTTTACTTACCCTAAGGTAAGTTGACCTTACTTGAAACAATCTTTTCTTTTGCTAATTGTCCTGTGCCATAAAATCCTTCCATTTTGTACACTCCTCAGAATTCCCCTTTACTTGCTAGACTGGCTGCTAATTCATAAACCGATTGATAAAACCCACTAGATCTTTAAAATGTACTTGTGTTTTTATTATTAACCACTAAAAATCTCTATTTTAAATGCCTTCCAGAGAGACCATGAAGTGGTGAAGTTGAAACATCTGCATCCTGTCTTGCCACAGCATGGAAAGACAGACCAAGGCTTTGATAATATTATGGAATGCCAGATCTACAAGAGCATTTTGCAGGGAATGCACCAGAAACATGCAGATAGCCCTCCCATGCCAGTGCCACTGGTTTCTCACTAAGGTCATAGAAGCCGTGAGAATAAACATGATGTCACCCGAAGTACAGGCAGTGTACTGAGTTGGGTCTGAGTTGGGTCAATTCTCTTGTTATTGTTGGTGTTTTTCATTTTCTTGCCGACCAATATCTTATCAATCTTTTTTTGTATTGAGAATATCAAGTACTGAGAATATCAAGACCTTTATCTAGTATTCTCCATTTTTTCAAAATTTAGCATTCAAGTCTAACATGTTTATTTAGAAAGACAATATACAGTATCCCTATTAACTGAGATAGTTCCTTAGGAGGCCCACAAGTTCTAAATACATCTATCTAATCATTTAGCCTTTTAAATAGAATCATCAAGTATTAGTAGAAGCTCATTTCACCTCATTGGGACATTCTACACAATAGAACTGGTGCAATTCGATAGAGTGCTTTTTTGAGCCATCATTACTTAAAAACATTTTATACTTGAATAAATACTTTAAATAAGCAAAATGACTTTTTAATAACAAACTTATCAAAAACTCTGTATTGTACAACTTCAACAGAGTATTTTAGGAATGAGGTTTTACGTAGTAGTGTTATTTCCCCTCAATTTGGGGAAAATCAGAAACTTCCTTTGTGCTTTAGAATTTTTAGAACTTAAACTATTAAAACAAACACCTTTCCGGGGTGCTCAGTGGGTTAAGCCTCTGCCTTCAGTTCAGGTCATGATCCCAGGGTCCTGGGATTGAGCCCCGCATGGGGCTCTCTGCTCATCGGGGAGCCTGTTTCCTCCTCTCTCTCTCTGCCTGCCTCTCTGCCTACTTGTGATCTCTGTCTGTCAAATAAATAAAAATTTTTTAAAAACCACCTTTCTGTCTTATTAAGGAGGGTATTACTGGTAGTAATAGGATGGCAAAAAAAAAAAAAAAAAAAAGATTGATAAGATGACTGTTGGGTGGAAGATGCTGAAGTGTTCCTGGTGACAAATCACCAGGTGGAGGATGCCAAATGTTAGGACTGAAGCTGAATGAATCCTTTGTCACATCTTTTTTTTTTTTTATAAATGTATTTTATTTATTTATTTCTTTGTCAGAGAGAGAGCGAGCCAGCACAGGCAGACAGAGTGGCAGGCAGAGGCAGAGGGAGAAGCAGGCTCCCTGCCGAGCAAGGAGCCCGATGTGGGACTCGATCCCAGGACGCTGGGATCATGACCTGAGCCGAAGGCAGCCACTTAACCAACTGAGCCACCCAGGCGTCCCTCCTTTGTCACATCTTAAAAGTTTTTAAATTTTAAATTGCTTTAAAATCACTCTTTCCATCTCACTTCAAATGCTCTGACTTGATGTGAGCAGGAGGTGTGGCCTGCCTCTTCCTACTTGTAATGCAGTGTAATGCAGCCGAAACCGAACAGAAACAGAACTCAAGGTTTTCACCTCCAGGAATCTAACATAAATACATTTATTGAGCCCTGATTACGTTTAACAGACTTGATTCCCCATGTGAATTGTATGTGGAACTACATGATGAATGTAAAGGGATGCTTTTATATATCATGTCCAAGTACTGATAGTAACAAGATTAAGCTCCAGCCACACCAGAGTAAAAATGTGTGCCTGAGTATTAAATATATCACTGATAAAATAATTTCTTTTTTGATTTGTCAACCAGTTTAGAACTAGAGATCACATTTTGAGATTTTCTTGTTCTTGAGACTTTATAGCAAAATATAAGTCTTTTTAATGTAGTTTCTTTGATTAAAGCTTTTCTATATTAATTTTACCACTGATTCTCACTTATGAATCTGAAAAACATTATCGCATTTGAATACTAAGGCTGTGCTTCTTTGGGTGCATTGTCCTAATTATGTCTTCTACCAAACCATGGGCCAACAATCACCATCATACATATTCCACATATATCAATTGTCCTCTCATTTCAGTCCTGCAAATCATATTCCTGCAATTTCCAGCCAGGTGATCAGTGGACTCACGTCACTCAACAGGCTATGGACCAGTTCCAACATTGCTGAATCTAATGTGGTGAGTCACATGAAAAGTTCCTTACCAGCTATGTATGGTAAAAACACAAGATAAATTTAGGAAAATTACAACAAACAAACAAATGAACAAAAATGGGTCATTTAACCTCAGTTAGTTTGAAAGCAATAGTTTCCAGGATATGGGAGAGATGTAAGAGGTGGGGAGGGGACAGCATAAATAAATATGATTAAGGGCAATATAGGTCCTGTATAAATTTCTTAAAGACTAAACCAGTGTTTATAAATTAAGCACACAAAAATGAAGTTAAACTTTGTATATTCTTAATGAGTTAATGAGAAGGGAAAAGTAATCACTAGATATTTATGCTATCTGGAACTTACGAAGTGTGTTTGGGTTAGTTTACTAGAGTACTGGCCAAGGGTCAGACTTAAAAATAGCTCTAGGGTCAACACTCATTCTCATTTTAACTCACTCACTTTATCTCCGTAACTGTCACTGCTCAGAGTTAGACAAGCTTTTGGCCAGTTTGCAGCCAATTTCTGTGTCTAGGACAGACATTGGCAACTCTGTCAAAGGACAGTGCCAAGGGTTTAACATCCTTTTTTGTGACTTGCGTAAGTGAAAGGAGGAAAATCTAAATATGCTCCTAGTCTCAAGAATCAAGTGGCACAAGTTTGGACCACACAGGATCCTTCCTCGGGTGACCTCTGTACTTTCACTTGATTTTCCCCACTCCAACCTCGCCCTCAGAAACCAGATGCTCAGATGCTACTGGTGACATCTTGGATGATCACAGAGGCACTAAAAGGTACAGCATAACTTAAGAATGAACTCATAAATGATAGGCCTACAGCTAAGAAAATTCCATAACATGTCATGTGGAGTACTTTTGCTGCCATCAAAAGATGGACATTTTACGGCAAGAAATTCAGTCGTTATGTCAAATGATCATGATAGTGCTTTTTGTTGTTGTTTTTACTTTTTTTAGGGGGGGTCCCAGAACCCTAAGAATCTGATGAAATCTGTGGGTCTTCTTGTAGAAAAGTGTTCGCATAAAGAGACACGGAATTTTCCATATGATTTTAGGGAGCTCATAGATCCCCTGAAAGGAGGCCAACCAACAAAGTTAAGAAACTCTCATCTAACCCAAACCTTTCATTTTACAAATGGCACAATAAAGCTCCAAAAGGGTGACATCTTCTGCCTAACACAACACAGCAAGTTAACAGCAAAGACAAGTTTTTCACTCTACATCCAATGCCCTCAGAGACTCAGATTAATTCTCTTGATCACAAAGACTTCAAAGCAAGTCACAGGAAGCTTCTGAGAAAGAGAAGAAATACTTCTAGTGCTTTCTGAGGCGCTGGGAAATCTTTCAGGGCACAAATGCTCCCCCAAAACGCCCAAGGGAGCCAAGAAGTGTGACTTGTAAGCATGTTCTTGTTATTCTGATTTGGAGACACAGACATGAGGAAGATAAGGAACTAGAATTAAAAGGAAGTACTTGGAAGGACATCTAAGAGTTGGGAGAAGATTCTCACATGGAAACAATATGTTCTGCAACAAGTCAGCCTTGTAAAACCAAGTCATATGAATACTGTCATTATATTAATAAGATAATATTAATTAAATTTCTAAAACAGAACACGTGTGTGAACTTCCCTTCTAGATGTTCCCTTTCCCCCGAACCTTTGTTAGTCAACACTGTCTCCACCAGCAGTGGCTGGAAGGCTGCAGCCCACACCATCCCAACCCTCCAGAGCCCTTTCCCCCCATCCCTTCCTCCCTCCCCCCCTTGGCCCCCTCATTCTCTAAAACTTCTACTTTCTGCTCCTAGTGGTGTCTCCTGACTCCATCTTCCATGCTCCCTCCCATTCCTCCCACACTCACATTTCATCTGGCCTTACCTTCCTTCTACTCATTTCTCTTTCTAACTCTGTTTATTTTCAATTCATCCACCAAGATGCTTTGAAAGTGATCTTTCTATAAAGCAATATAATCGGGGTACCTGGGTGGCTCAGTGGGTTAAGCCTCTGCCTTTGGCTCAGGTCATGATCTCAAGGTCGTGGAATCGAGCCCTGCATTGGGCTCTCTGCTCAGCAGGGAGCCTGCTTCCCCTCTCTCTACCTGCCTCTCTCCCTACTTGTGATCTTGCTCTCTCTCTCTGTCAAATAAATAAATAAATAAATAAATCTTTTAAAAAAATAAATAAATTATAAAGCAATGTAATCAAATTACTCTCTGGCTAGAACCCTTCAGTGGCTACCCATTACGTACAAACTTCCTTTGAAAGTTTTATGCGATTTCAAAAATATTTTCAACATGTCATATGATAAATACTTGATTCTTTTGTATGGTTGAATAAAGAAATGCTTATTTAATATCACTAGACTAGCAGAGACTGTATAACAAAAGTTATCTCATACGGTCTTTACACTCATTTTGTATGTAGAAATAAAGTGTTCTTCTCATGGAAAAAGGATGGATGCAATTGTATTGCTAATATACTATTTAAAAAAGATTTAGAGCATATTGCATATTAAAATGTAGACTGAACTTCTATTCTGTTACATAATGAAAAACAAATTTAAAAGATACTATTATACCCTGAAATTATCATTTTCATATTTTGAGCTTAATAAATCAGCTGGTTTATTTTTTATGGTGATATGTTTTATGTTTAAAAAAGAAAAAAATATTCTAGACTACCATTTGTAAGGATGTCTCCAGAGTGACATAAATCCCAGAAATACAGTCTCATATTCCAGAGGTTTTAGACTCACCAAATAGGTCATGCTGACATATCAGCATGGCACCCAAGGTCCTTTTGAACACTCTGTCCCATTTATGGACCCTTCACACTACTGCTATCACCTAATCTGCAGTCCCCCAGATCCCATGTCCTTGGACACACTCTTTTCTTCCTGCCATGTAACTGTGATTTTCCTCTTTGTAAATATTGATACTTCTAGTCATTGTTCACACCCCCAAGTAGGCTCATCTCTTCTTTTTGAAACACCTCCTTTTTGCTACCCATCTAGTTCATGTATTACACATGATTGTCCCCAGATACAGTTCCCCTTCTGAACTCTAAAGTTCTAGGTAGGAGGGAGCCCAATACCAAACGTGGGATGGGGGAAATGAATATATATGAATACATTTACAAATACACAGTTAATTTGGGAAAATAAGCAATTGGAAAGGTGGTATGCGTAAAATAAGTAGAGGTGAAACTCTCAGTATAACATGGCTTTTTATCTCGGGATACACTGTTATTCTCTCCTTAAGGAGGTTTGTTAGTTCTATATAAGACATGTTAAATGAACTTTGCAGTTTATAATCAAATCTACAAAGCACAGGGTAGCCTGGACTATTAATGTGACAACCCAAAGTCATACTTCTCAAAAATCTCTAGGAGTAGGATATTGCTCTTACAACAGTGTGTTTCTCTTTTCCATTCATTTGTATCTGTGTCAGATATTGTTAGCTGTCCACTAAAGACTTTCTCCTTCCTTCTCTCCAGCAGAAAAGTGTAGCTGAGACGTGGCTGCTGGCTGACCATTTTTCCTAGCTTCCTTTGGTACATGCTTGGCCATGTGATTCATCCCTCATTGCTAATGGAGTGCAAGCAAAAAGGTGAGCAACTTCTATTTGACTAGCTAAAGAGGAAATCTTTGGCCCAAGGATTATGTTCTTTCCTTTCCATTTTTATTTATAGGTGTGGCAACCAGTGACTTAGGTCTGAAAATGAAACTTAGGTCTGACTGAAAATGCCAGAGGCATGACCTGCATGAAAGAGAGCTGCTAAAAGACCCAGATGATCTACCTGGACTGTTACCTAAGACAGAAATAAACTTCTATCTTGTTTGAGCCGCTGCTTCCAGATGTCTCTATTAGAGGAGCTTAGCCCTTTACCTGAACTGATACAGTATCAGAAACTACAAGACTACAAATCTTTGTATATTCTTATATCTATTATATTTTTACCCAATTTAAATAAATCCTCAAAGCAGAACTTTTAAAACTAGCAAATATTAATATTTATTATGAGAAACTCATTTTCTAAAGTATAAAGACTTTGGAGAGCTAATTTTGTAAGACCTGATATAAAAAAAAAGTTAGCTTTGTATCTGTATTAATAAATGATTTGCTGACAAAGGTAAACGAACATGGGGCGCCTGGGTGGCTCAGTGGGTTAAGCCTCTGCCTTCAGCTCAGGTCATGGTCTCAGGGTCTTGGGATCGAGCCCCGCATCGGGCTCTCTGCTCAGCAGGGAGCCTGCTTCCCTTCCTCTCTGCCTGCTGCTCTGCCTACTTGTGATCAATCTCTCTCTCTCTCTGTTAAATAAATAAATAAAATATTTTTTTAAAAAAAGGTAAACGAACTTTTATGTAGAATGGACATGATAAAATTTCCTATAGGAAGCCCTATAGAATGAGGAATGCAAAGATGCTAAAAAAGAACCATATAATGCAAACACCAACAGGCTGATGTTTTCCAAAACCAGTTACATTACCTTAAAATTTTTTGAAGTTTGAGTATAACTTCTGAGTCATTAAAAAAAAAACAAAAACGAAGAAGACTGACAGTTTCTTTTGTTACATGTGAAATATTTAATTATTAATGGAACACCAGCTCCTCAAAAGACACAGCAGGGAAAATACAAGATAGTTACTTTCTCTAATTTTCAAGACGACATTATTCAGAATAAAAAGTTCCATTTTTGTCTCAATTATGCATTTTTTGTAATTAATTCCAGAAATGAACCCTGTAGTAAGGTTTCTGTTCTATTTTTATGGCCAAAGTTCACTCATAAAAAAAAAAAATAGGGCTATCAAGAAAAAGTGACTTTCTGTAGGAAAGTATTCAAGGAAGGCAATTTCTTGCTATTACAAATAAATAGGTAAAGAGATAAGTCATTTTTGAATACTCATGTCCTAGCATTTTTAAATGCAGTGAGAAAGACATAATGGACAGCTCTACAGCACCATTTCTGGTATTGCTTTCATGGCTTTACCTAATCTGGCTGCCTTTTGTGAAGCAGACTTTGCCTCCTTGAGGATGCTTATCAAGCCACCACTCCAAGGACTCCTGCTGTGCCCTGGCACTGGCAGGGTCCTATTAGAAAGCTAAACCACGAGGTCTGGTAGTTTAAGTAAGGAAGCCCCATTAAATAAGAACTGGATTGGCTCTATGACTGTCACATTTTACTTCTAAGTACCGAGTGGTACAAGGCTTCCCAGTTGGATATTGACTTCTTATGTCATTCTTCTTAAAATTTGCCTCTTTATTTCAAGGAGAAAGTGCTAGCCATCAGACAGGAGCTTCCTGAACTTGGTACCAAGTTACAAAGTACCTGCTCCAGAACCACCCATTCTCCATGTATCCCATTACCCACAACAGTGTCCCTTCTATCACTGTCCCTTGAAGTCTCACTGCTTAACTATGCTCTGTATCCTACTGCTTTGACATCCTTATGCTTTTTCTCTTCTTTCCCCCATATTGCCACCTTCTTAACTTCTCCTTAACATCAGCATGTTTTCCCATCCTAGAACAATAAAAATCTCCTAAACCTGCCAGTCTCCCTCAGACCCATCCTTCCTGCCTGCCTCTTCATAGGTATTACTATGGTCTTCCAATTTCCCAACACTCAGACTCAGCTTCCTGCCACTGGATTTGTCCCTAACAATTACACTCCAACAGCTCTTGTCGAGGTGTCCACTTTCCTACTTTATAAAGCAAATGTATGAAAATACTTATCTAGACAACTTGTTGAGAATCCCCTGCAAAAATCAACTTTGAGCAAACCATTCACTATGTAATATCTGAATATCAGACAGTAGGTTCTAATTACATGATTACAACCAACTAATGGTACGTGGAGGTGCAAAATGTTGCAATCTGGTTTTGTTTGTGGGGGGTTGTATGTTCATTTTAGTATTTGCTAATGTTAACCAATTCTTTTTAATTGAAATGTCCTTTTGTCTTAGTTTCCACAATATTCTACTTGCCTGATATTTTCCCTACGTGTATGGTTACATCTCAGCAGGTCTCTACTCCTCTACACATCCCTTAAATGTTGCCTTCCTTCGGACTCTGTCCTAGATGTCATAGATAACACCTATGACCATATTCTAATAATAGTACTAGCAGATACAGTTCCTCTTACTCTCACATTTTACTACATGTTTTACTATGTTAACATAACACAACCAATCCTCACAACAACTCTATGAGGAGAGTACTATTTTTTTTTTAAGATTTTATTTATTTATTTGACAGACAGAGATCACAAGCAGGCAGAGAGAGAGGAAGAAACAGGCTTCCCACGGAGCAGAGAGCCTGATGCGGGGCTCGATCCCAGGATCCTGAGATCATGACCTGAGCCAAAGGCAGAGGCTTTAACCCACTGAGCCACCCAGGTGCCCCAAGAGTACTATTTTTATTCCAGTTTTATTCCATTTTCAAAAATGTAGTTAAGTTCTGAGCTTTAAGCAACCTGTCCATGGCCATGGACAGACTAGTGTCTGTGGCAGAGCCACAGCTCAAATCAGATATTTACCTCCAAGGGTCCTTGTGATGTTTCCCATAACCTTACTGTGATATAACTTCAAGTCTAGCTCCAAGTCCATACCCTAAGCCTTATCCACACTGCTTTTTGGACTTTCAATCTTAATACATGACTCTGGTGTATCTTCAACAAATACAGCTGACTTTTATATAATGGCAACCACATGACCGGCTAGACATGCACATGTAAAGCCTTTGGTCAACAGAGAGCCTCAAGTGAGATCAAATGAATAAGCCCAGGCCTAAACACAATCAAGATGAATGTTAATCAAGTTAAAGGGAAATATGTTCTGACTTCATTCACATAACATGGTTTGAATACATAATTTAAATATATATTTAATTCTGACCTTTCCAAAGTGAAAATAATGTTTTGGAATACTTTACTAATTTGTGATGCCAGATATCAGGTCATTTAGAGGAACTAAATTCCATGAAAATTCAGAATACATGTAATATTCACTTTTGTTTAAGCATGTGATTCATAAAGAGCTACTGGCACCACTGGCTCTGCACACTGATTAACCATCACAACACAGAAAGGCCCAGACCAAAGATCATTCACAGGGGAATATATGTATTTGCTCCAACTCAGGAAGAAAGAGTAGTAATAAAAAATGTCCATTTTAGGTACACAGATTTATGAAAAAGTGACTCAGTCATGGCAGCTGGCAAAATGACATTTTACCTGTAACAGCTATGCACATGAGCAATGCAGAAATTCTTATCATTTTATCTTTAACAAGACCTGTGCCTTGTGTGTGACTTTCAGTTGAGCTTTGCTACTCTAAAACTGTTTCAGTTTCCAATTCATCATGTCCAGGATAGAACTCATCATCTGTTCCCTCAAACCTGCTTCCTGCCTTGTGTTACGATTACAGTAAAAGAACCCATCATAAACTAGAAGTCCAGGCAGAAACATGGGTATCATCCTTGATTTCTCCCTCTTGACAATACCAAAATGTTTTTGTAATATCATCTCAGTGTTTTGATTGTAGCAGTCTTGTGAGGCTGTATTACCTTAATTTTATAAATGAAGATATTTATGTTCAAAGAGTTTAAATGCTTTGCCCAAAGGCACAGAATAATTATGATGTTTATTTTGTGGTGTGTGTCATTTAGTTAATACATTTATACACATTATCTTATTTAATCATTACAACATTCATGTGATTAAACTCCTTTTTTCTCAAATAAGGTAACTGAGGGCATGGAGAGGGAAAGCCAATCATTTGAGGATATGAACTAGGATTTGAACTCAAGGGTGTCAGCCTTAAAAGCTTCTCTTAATTATTCTTGCTCTTAATAATTAATCTCACTGAGTAGGGATCTAAACCCAATTTGTTTTCCCAGTGGGCAAACATTCAACTGACCAAATATCCCAGTGGTAGGACATTCACTTTAATTTGGTGCTAAAAACTTCTTAAGAAACAGTGCTTTACTTTAAAATTTTTTCTCAAAAAAAATTCTCAGTTTTGCAGAGTTTGTTAAACATAGCTGATATTTTAGTGATTGAGAAATTTATAATGTATTTCAAACTGATTGTTATTAAATACAATTTTCTATAACAGTGCCAGAGCCTTATTTATAGAAAACATAGCAGAACAGAAAGAAAACCTAACATAGAGCAGACTCTGGAAGCTACTTTTATGTAGAATGATTTCAGAAGTTTATTTTCTCATCATTTTCTTTCTTACCTTAAGATATACAATTCTTCTCAAGCATCTTCTCAAATCCTCTCTCCAAGAAAAACCCAACCATCTGGATATTTTTGATTAATTAAGGTTGTAAGTTTTATTTATGATTACATATGACAAAAGAGGAACATTGAGAGATTAAATGATCTAAGTAATACAAATGAACTAGCAATAGTACTAGGAACATAGTGTATTTAAATTCGTCTTATAAATTAAGTCCAGATACTTGATTTTTGACATGTAAGAAAGAGCCATATTTCTAAAATGTGTTCAGCCATCATCAGTTCCAGGAACTAGATCAATGCCATAAACATATTCTTGCCATTGAAGAGCAACATGACTGAATGTGCTGTAGGAGCAATCCATGGATATGACCATCACATATGAGATGGCACCAATTAATTCACTTCCTATGTTCATTTTGTCACATGGAGCCCACATGCAAATGCATAATCAAAAATAGCCATTTCCTTAGAAAATACTTAGGATGAGGTTTTGAAAATGCCATAATTGCTTTCTTCTCTCCCTCTCTCTCTCTTGTCCCCCTCAACACACACTCCAACCAGACTGCTATAAAGATCCCCAGCACCCAAACAAGAAAACACATGGCTCATGCTGGTAAGCCTGGCCAGATAGACTTCTACAGTGGTCCTGCCAGGCGTACTTGAAGAGCCTTCTGGAGACTTAGGGGTCAGACTCAGTCTAACTTCACATTGTAAAATCCCCAGAACAAACGAGGCCATGAGGTTCCAGCTACATTATCATCATCATTCCTTCTTCATCTAAAAGCTCCAAAGGCCCATACTAAATTTTTCTCATTGAAACAGAGTACAAAACTCCCCCTGATCACATTCTGTCTAAACATGAATGTTTTATGGCTCCCCCTTCACTCACTATGTCTTAGAGGTTATAATATCCTTGTTTGTGTACAAAATTAAGCCTATGTTTCTGTTCAATAGTCTTTGTTAACTACACCTGCTTTGTCTGTTTCCATTTGCAGACTCTTAAAAGATAGGAGATGTAAATGATAAACATTTCTCTGTTTAAACAGTTCTTTTTAATGAATGTTTCCAATACTGTTGTTATTGCCTAAACTACAGACCATAAGGAAAGGAAATTCCATGAATTTCATTACTTATCAGTTAGCTATGTGTTGGCCTGTCAAGTGCCTCCAGTATCTCCTTACTATCTACTGTGCTAGGTTTAAACTCTTTGGACTTCTTCACGAGACTCTCCGTGGGGCCTGACTGGGTCTTACTGTTCATTAAGAGAAACTCAGCAAACCCCGACTATAGCTGTCCTGCTTCTTCCCATCTCTTTACCTTTGTCAGTGCCTTTCTAGTTGCTTTTTTTCAACATAACAATACATCATCTCTTCAAGAAAGCTTTCTCCATCTTTTCCAACCTACTTTCATCACCAACTTCTACAAGTTCGTGGAAAATTTGTTAGGTCAAAGGACAAACTGACTATTTCTTTGTTGCCTCCTAGTGATTTGTGCTGACTAGGTTCAGTTTTGTCATCTAATTTATGTACTCTGTAGGCATAAGAAATATATCTTACAATTTATTTTGGACATCTCTTATCTACATGGAAGGTGATTGATAATCTCAAATATAGTAAAAGAGTAAAACATTTTCTGTTTCCCCCAAAGGGCAACCCAAAAACATTTTCTGCCCCAGATTTCCCAAGAAGTAAGAAAAAAAGATTTCTACTTGTTAGCTGTCTTATCTTAGGCAAGCGAGGTCACCTCTGAGCCACTAACCCCTTTGTTTAAATTCAAGGATAAGAATATTTGTTTCCCTGACTTCTTTGATTTCTTTGAATACACTGTTCATATCTTGCCTCAGGCTCTTCCTTCTATTTATTTTCCATCTGTTTATCTAGTTACTTCCTACCTATCCTAAAATGGAACATTCATACAGAAGCTTTCCTTCTTCCTCCTTCCTCCTATCATTTTATTTATTCAATGGCTATCTTCCCTGGTTAATGGTACCCTGCTAGAAAGCATGGATCGCATAGTGTTAGTCCGCACTGTATATCTAGTACACCATGTAAATATATGAATATTCATTACTGAATATTTGCTTCTTTTCCTCTTTTCTTTTTTTTGCAGGATTTGTAGTTAAAATCTCATAGTGATTCTTCTTATTCCTTGATGTGTTTCTTGGCATTTAAGGATGCTCATCAACCATCATGCCAGAACATGAAGCGGGAAAATACAAAATTGTGCTATTTAGGGAAAATAATAAGATCAGGCCAAACAGTACAAACATGGGTCCACATCCTCTTTGTGTGAACCAGAAAAACAGAGGACTTATGGTGAATATCTAAGTTAACTCTTCATTTTAATACCTATAAATACTTCTTACAACTTGAATCATGGCAGATAAAAAATTTTTTTTAATGACTTAATGTGAAGCTACTTAGGATTAAGTGAACAGACAGAAAACACCACATGATGAGATATGAAAGGTAAATCTTGAAATGTTTCTTGTATACAAACCATTACTAATCTGTGCTATACTGGAAAAGATTTCATGAGTAAGACAATAAGAATTGCAAATTGAGAGGTATAAATACTTTCATACCTAGCACCAGCATTTTCAGTCTCATTCAACCTGTTTAAGTAAGAATCCAGATTGATACAAGTTATCAAGACCAATGTAATACACACACACACCCCACTAACAGGGTACCAAAATCAGAATGGACAAAGAGATTCTCAATGAAATTAGACACTTACAGGGCACCTGGGTTGCTCAGGGGGTTAAAGCCTCTGCTATCCATTCAAGTCAGATCCCAGAGTCCAGGGAGCCTGCTTCCACCTCTCTCTCTATCTGCCTGCCTCTCTGCCTACTTGTGATCTCTGCCTGTCAAATAAATAAATAAAATCTTTAAAAAAAAAAGAAATTAGACACTTAGTATGAAAACAAGAGTGTTCTAAAATAAATAAATAATTATTTTAATAAAGAGTTTTAACTTCAATGAGTCAGACATAATTTATCTAAAATTCTAAAGAACCTCAGTCTATGCAAATACATTCACTTGCTCAATTTAGCCAGACTTAAGGTTAAGGTTAACTGGTGCATCTTAAAGCAAGGGGGGGAAAAAAAAGAAATATATACTGTGTGGCTTTATTTACACAACTGTTAATGTAAATAAAGTTTCTCAACAAACAGATAATGAGAACTACCCAAGCTGTTAGTAAGATTTGGAGGACAGTACCTGGCAAACCAACGGCCCCTGAGGGGGCTTCTCAAATAAAATCACAAGCCCACACGGTTAAAGATTTGTGGTTGATGCTCATATGTATGCCAAATTTTTAAGGGAAATCTCAAGGACCTAAGATTTTAAAAATTAAACTCCAACTCCCAGAAACGTGACTTTCTGTACTCCTTAGCTGGCAGATGTGCACCATTATGCTGGTTTCTTATACAGATTAAAAAAATTACATCTTATTGTCACTTTACTACCTGGTTTATATACTCCCTAATTTATAAAAGGCAAGACATCATTCAGATGGATAAAAATGCTGCTGAGTCACATTAAAAAGTACAGGCACTATATTAACAAAAAAGAAATGAAGGATAGGAATTCATAAGATAGAAAAAAATCTAATCTATTCTCCAAGAAATAAAAATTCTGTTGAATGAAAACAAAGTTGAGCTATACACTCTAACTCTACCTTTTTTCTCAAACATTTATATAACTGAACATTGCTAAACATAATCTAAAACTGAGAGCCAGGAAAGTGAATTTACTTAAGTAAAGTATTTCTCATAAAGTGATAAAATGACTGCCTTTTACAATACAGTAAGCATTCATAAAGAAGCATGCTTAACTGTGGGCAGTTTAAACATGAAATACTAAGGTTTTAAAATTCAAGAAAGAAAAGTGAATTCAGTGACATTTAATGTCCTGCTAACTCACAGTGTGACTCACTTGCCTAAGAATAATTGGTCCTGAGCCAGAGCTCTCTCTGCCCCAGGTGCATCACCACTTCACAGGGTGCCTCTCAAGGATTAGACCCAGAAAGGAAATTATAAAATTAAAACGCTTCTTCTCAATGATTGGCAAAACAGGCTACTTCCAATAACAGGTCTTTTTGTCTATTCAGATGACAGAAAAAAAAGAAAAAAAGCCCCTCCTAAGACCCAGAAAAATGAAACCACTGTACTAAGGTAATATAAAGATAAATACAAATGTTGGCATTACTAAATAATTTAGGTTCTCTAGGTAGACATGATGATATAATAGTTTTAGAAAGTTCTACACTTTTATGACCAGATATTATTAAAGAGAATATTTAGACTCTAATTTTAAATTAAGTGTTATAACCAAATAAAATATGGAAGTATAACTCACAAGCATCCCATTAAGTAGAATATAATCATTTCTGTTAACTTACAGAATTGATTCTTTACATAATCTCTTTGAGTGTTATTCACCCATATTTTCCCATTTCCTTTGCAGCAGCAGAAAGCAATAAAAGCTGTATATAGTTAATTAGCCAACAACTAAGAAACGGGAAGCCAGAGAATATACATTACAACCCAAGATCATTAGAAAATTTTTACAGAACAGATTTTTAGCTGAGAGACATTGTTTTTAAATCTCTCATTACTGCGTATCATGAGGCACCTGTACAGCATCAGCAAACATTTAAAACGTTACCTCTACTTTTATGTAATGCAGAACTGACTGTCCAGCATTTTATAATTAAAAAACTAATTTATACTGAAATTTTAACAATAAAATATGTTTTATGGATTTTTATATATATATTTCTTACATCGTTTTTGCTTAAAATGTATCTGGTTGATTTTTAACCTCAAAGTTTATGCCCCAACTCACTAATTGAATCTAATCAAAAAGTACTTTTGAAAAAAAGCTGTTTAGGACAAAGGATGAATTTTCTCTTAGAAATAACTGCTTCATACCCACGGTTCTCCGTATTTCTCCCTTGCCAAGAGACGCAAGAAGCAGCATATGTTCTTAACAGGCACAGTTGTTCACTGGCCCCTTCTTTGCATCAACCCTCTTGATAATCACAGTATAATTTTTTCAAGTAGTTGATTTAAACAAATAATAAAGGTGAACTAGGTTACATATACCACTATAGTTTCCTTCCTTTCCTATTGAAATTGCCACTTAAGTCCCACACACTTGGTTCACCTCCCAATCTGACTGGCAGAGTCAGGCTGCTATTCTACAAGGGATTCTTGCCCGATTCCTCTCCCAACATAGATAAGGCAGTAGAGACAATGAAGAATTTCTTCTCTGCAACCATATAAAGAGAAGGGAGCAGAGTAGACATGGAGGAGTTTGGCGCTCATTGTTCCAGAACTGTAGCTGCTGCTAGAGGGAAAGAATGGTTACCAGGAAGCTGCAGAGAGGAACTCCATCCTGAGAGACTGGCCAAGAGTCAGAGGCTGCGTGGCATGCAACACGGGAAATGGGCAGTCAGGGACTAAAATGGGTAGAAAGTAGAAGACACATAGGTCCCATAACACAGGGAATCTGAGAGGATATTTCTTCATGTAGAGATTGCCCTGTTGGCCAAGAACTTGAGCTTTGAAATCTGGACATAGGGATCATTTCTAGGGAAGGGTTTTTTAAACAGGAGGTTGCTAATATTTGAGTGGTGAGTAAACCCATATTCTGATAATGCAGACAAGACCACTAAGTAGATTTTCTTTTATGAATTACGTGTGTGGTTATAAATATTTCATACTGTGGAGCACATTATCTATCATATGTGACAATCATACAGATCTAGAATAGGTGTGCCAGTATTGGATAAAAGATACTTAACACGTAAATCTTAACCCCAATTCATTTTATAAAAACTTTTAAATAGGATATGAAGGATCCTGGGGTGGGTAGAAGACCTTTTAACAAACAGCAATTTAGGGGTGCCTGGGTGGTTCAGTGGGTTAAAGCCTCAGGTCATGATCCCAGGGTCCAGGGATCAAACCCCAAATCGGGCTCTTTGCTCAGCAGGGACCTGCTTCCTCCTCTCTCTCTGCCTGTCTCTCTGCCTACTTGTGATCTCTGTCAAATAAATAAATAAAATCTTAAAAACCAAACCAAAACAAACAAACAAAAAACCCCCAGCAATTTAAGTATTGGTATGCCATCAGTATACCTAACATAGAATTCCCCAACTATATTTCCTAACATACTAAAATTCATGATATCCATGAATAAAACACTGATGCATCTTTGTTTTTAACTGAAGAAATACACAATTCTCTATAGTTTTGTCAGTATATTTTCAACTATGGAGTCAATATGTAAAATTTTAAACTAGTTTAGATACATCATTTTTAGACATTAATTAGGACAACTCTGGTGATTCTCAAACTGGTTGCATAAATCCCTGTGAAGCTCACAGATGCCATTTTTTAAATAATAGGGAATAAGATAAGTATTTCTATTCTTATCACTAGTTTTAATTGAGCAAATCTTGATCAATGCTTTCAGAAAAGAAGAAATAGCATATGTGACAGCCTGAAGGGAAGAATACGATTGTTACTATTTGCAGACTACATGGTCTGCTCACAAAAACCAATAAAATCAATAACTAACTCTTAAAACTCATTAGAAAGTTTAGCACTAAGGCCAACTAGAAGATTGATTTATAAGAATCAACAGCACTCCTGGGATTTACCAATAAATACATACAGAATGTAGGAAGCAATTCACAATACCAAGAAAAACAATTCACTATGAAGGAATTAATTAAAGTATTTAAGATTTCTATAGGAAAAAAAATTAAACGCCTTTTAAGAGGCATAAAGAACTGAATAAAGAGATATTTTATGTTACTGGATGAGATGACTCTATATAGCCATGCTCTCTAAGTAACACTATATATTGAGTGCATTCTCAATGAAAATCCCAGCTGCATTTCCTTAGGAATACTAATTAGCAGATGGTACTGAAACAAGTCCATCCCAATATTCTGAAAAAATTCAACTCTTAACTAAACATAAAAATTGGAGTCCTGATGGAATCAAGTTGCTAAGCGTGGAAGGTAAATTGATGTGTAAATAAAAAATATATATATATTAGAGAATACATAACTTTTGTTATAGATGGGTGAGGAAAGACTTCTTTAAAAACTTCAAAAGAAACTATATACTTTATGATTCCATTTATAAAACAGCCTAGGAAATGCAAAACTAACAGAAGGTAACACATCAGTAGTTGTCACGGATTAGAGGTGAGAGGACAGAAGGACTGCTAAGAGATGCAAGAAAACTTTCCGGTATGACAGAAATGTTTGATATATTGATTCTGATGGCAACTGCACAATTATATAGATTTGTTAAAACTCAATAAACTGTAAATTTTAAAATGCATAATACTGAATGCAAATTATACCTCAATAAACCTGACAAAAGTTGCCTTAAACCAAAAATTACAAGGTTAAAATTGATTACTACATAAATATTAAGATTTATATTCAAAGAAGGGTAGCATGAGAAGCATTTGGAGAAAAGAGACTTGTAATGTCCAATAGCATGTAAAAACATGGAAAAGGTGAAACAAGGTATCAGTTACACCCAACAGATTAGGAAAGGTTACAAGACTGAATATTGGCAGAAGTGGGAGGTTGGTGAAGATTTAGAAACTTTCATTCACAGTTGGTGGAAGTGTAGATTAGTGAAGAGATTTGGAGACTGACTTTCTATTTTAATATATCAGATTATACTACCACTAGCTCCGTCTCATTCTCTCTTTTTCTCCATCCTACTCCTCACCTTTCAATACTCGATGTTGTCTGTCCCAATACTGTGGAACCACAATGAAGTCAGAAGGGTTTTTTTTTTTTTAATAAACATATAATGAATTTTTATCCCCAGGGGTACATGTCTGTGAATCGCCAGGTTTACACACTTCACAGCACTCACCATAGCACATACCCTCCCCAATGTCCATTACCCCACCCCCCCTTTCCCGACCCTCCTCCCCCCAGCACCTCTCAGTTTGTTTTGTGATATTAAGAGTCTCTTAAGGTTTGTCTCCCTCCCGATCCCATCTTGTTTCTTTTCTTCTTTTCCTACTCCCCTAGTCCCCCATGTTGCATCTCCACTTCCTCATATCAGGGATATCATATGATAGTTGTCTTTCTCTGATTGATTTATTTCACTAAGCATGATACCTTCTAGTTCCATCCACGTCGTTGCAAATGGCAAGATTTCATTTCTTTTGATGGCTGCATAGTATTCCATTGTGTATAAATACCACATCTTCTTTATCCATTCATCTGTTGATGGACATCTAGGCTCTTTCCATAGTTTGGCTATTGTAGACATTACTGCTATAAACATTCGGGTGCACGTGCCCCTTCGGATCACTACGTTTGTATCTTTAGGGTAAATACCCAGGTGTCAATTGCTGGGTCATAGGGTAGTTCTGTTTTCAACTTTTTGAGGAACCTCCATGCTGTTTTCCAGAGCGGTTGCACCAGCTTGCATTCCCACCAACAGTGTAGGAGGGTTCCCCTTTCTCTGCATCCTCGCCAGCATCTGTCATTTCCTGACTTGTTAATTTTAGCCATTCTGACTGGTGTGAGGTGATATCTCATTGTGGTTTTGATCTGTATTTCCCTGATGCCGAGTGATGTGGAGCACTTTTTCATGTGTCTGTTGGCCATCTGGATGTCTTCTTTTAAAGGCATGCACTTAACCAACTGAGACACCAGGTGCCCTGGATACATTTCTTACAACTAATGGAACTGTACACTACTGATAAACATATAGATATTGAACATGAGTTTTAAAACAAGCAAAAAAGTATTAAATATTCAAAAAGAGATGAAGTATACAATATGTTCTATTGAGTTCAAACTCATTAATTCATTTTTTAAAGAAAAGGATAATAATTCATGTTTAAAAAAAATGAGCAGTGATGGAGAATTTCTTGTTCAACAGCCTCTGTACAACATACAACATCTTAATTCTATAAAGCAGTTATAACTAAGATTATGGCAATCAGACAATCAGTTAGATTTGGAGATAATCAGTGGAAGGTTATCGCCACATGAATGAACAGAATCGATGTAGTAACATAGAGAAGAAAACAATAAATGTATACATTTCTACCAAATACTTTTCAACACCAAAAAGTTCAAAGGCAAATTAGTAAAAGATTCAGAGTACTGAACTATGAAAACACATACTCCCAATTAAATGTTTTCCTCAAACAACCTATATTTCCTGTTTAAATAGAAGTACAGGAACTTAAATAGCAATAGTAAAAACACGACTGTTTTATAAAACGGGCCTTTATTTACACGGGCCATCAACTGAAGAGCTATCTTCCCTTTAGAATTTTTGTGGGCCTACTATTAGCAACTGCAGTTCTTCCAAGCACTGTAAGTACTAACTTTTCCTTTTTTATCTTTCTGTAAAGCCACTATACCAACTTTTTCTATCAAATCAAGAGCCAGGAGACAATTTCGGTAAAGTGTAAACAGCAGAGAAGAGATTAAGTAACACTTCCGACTCTTGCCTAGGATAGAGGGGAAAAGGCAGGGAGCGGGGAGCAGAGAAGGTGGACAAAGGGCAGGCCTGACTGGAACTTGCTGAAGACATTTGAATGTTTTCGAAGACAGCATTGAGGCCTTTGCCTTGGCTGCTGCTGAAGAGGTCTGGCTGCTGACTTCAGGGAGAGGATGTTTGCTTAGAAGATTTTGGCACCTAGGAAACAAAGTAGGATGTGTTTCAGGGCAATAAAAGACGGAAGTGACATACACAAAGAATAGTATGATAATTGCTAATGACTTTTGTCTGCGGGCATCTGGACATGGGCAGGGATACTTAGGGAGGAACTCAGAATGGTTTATTAGTGATTCCAAAACTATATGAAGCACAGTTGTTGAGCAGAACTTCCGAAGAGTCATACTAATATCTATAATGCCTTAGAATTTCAAATAAAGAATTGGTGGAATATCAAAACTAAAAAAAAAAATCATGCATACAGACACAAACTCTCACATGAATTACTGGGAAATATGGTAAATAATTTTAGTTTTAAGAAACAAATGTACCATGCATACACTATTATAAAAAACTGTATATCCTTTAGTAGTATCCTCCAAACTAAAATCATTTTCCTGCACCTCTCTTAGAGTGCCTTTAAGTTTGTTTCCAAATAGGACATTACATATTCAGGTGAGGGCAGAATATCAATGATTTATTTTTGTATCCATTTATCTACCTCAACATCAAAAAAAAAAAAGCACAGACACATAAAAGCATCCAATGGACATATGTTCATTGTCATATAAATACACAAATCTACCAATCTAACAAAAATTAAATGTTGATGCAATGTCTGCACAGGCACTTTTTAAGGATAAGCAGTACTACCATTTATTGTTCATTTACTATGTTGTTTTTGCTATGTGAAGAGAAAGAGTTACTGATGTAACCAATTACATCAGTTAGGCATCAGGACCCCCATAAATTTTGTTCAGTATCTGGTTATTGATGAAGAATATGAAGACGTAAAGGGGTATGAAAATAAAACCACAGAGTGTATCTTGAGATGTCTCATGCACACATAACACTTATTTCAAGTCAGACTCTTAGAAAACTCAAACTGTGTAACAAACCAATGAGAGAAGTGATGTGGAATGATGAACTAAAATATTTCTACTTGATTCAAAGTCATAAAAATCATGGTAAAGGGGTCCTTGGACAACTTTTCACTTGTCATTGTCCTGCTTCCTTTTGAAACTCCAGCACTTTCTTTTTGTTCCTTTCTTTTCAGATACTTTGTTCAAAGAAAAAAAAAAAAAAGACTCCATTTTAGGAAAAAATAGTACTTGCTTAAAAAAATAATGTTGCTTGTGATACATGAAATAATGTTTCCCTAAGCTATTCCTGTTCAAATTCCAGGACCTGTGAATTTATTACTTTGGATGGCCAGAGGAGCTTTGCAAGTGTGATCAAGTTAAGGATCTCAAAATGGGAAGATTATCCTAGATCATCTTTATCTCAGTGAAGAGAAAGCATCATAAAGGTACTTCTAAGAGGAAAGTAGGAGGATGAGAAAATGAGAGAGATGTGACCATGGAAACAAAAATTATAATAACTCTTTGAAGATGGAAGAAGGGGCCAGAAATCAAGAGAAGCAAACAGCCTCTAGAAGCTAGACAAGAAAAGGGATATTCTCCTAGAGTCTTGAAAAAGAATGAAACCTTGCTGACATATTGAATTTAGGACTTCTGACCTTCAGAACGGATAGACAATAAATCTGCTGTTTTAAGACACTACACTAGATTGGTGGTAATTTGTTATAGTGTCAAAGGGAAACCAATACACTATGGCCTACATTTGTGCAGTAAATAGCATTCATTCTATTTGCCCATGTCTTTTTTTTTTTTTTTAAGATTTTTATTTATTTATTTGACAGAGAGAGATCACAAGTGGGCAGAGAGGCAGGCAGAGAGAGAGGGGGAAGCAGGCTCCCTGCTGAGCAGAAAGCCCAATGCGGGGCTCGATCCCAGGACCCTGAGATCATGACCTGAGCAGAGGCTTAACCTACTGAGCCACCCAGGCGCCCTGCCCATGTCTTTTTTTATCCACAAACCATTCTTGACATTTATTTCTCCCTTGAATGTTTGGTAAAATTCCCCAAGGAAGGCCCCGGACTCTTATTTTTTGGGAGGTTTTTGATCACTCCTTCAACCTCGCTACTGGTTATTGGTCTATTAAGGTTGTCAGTTTCTTCACATTTCAGTCTCGATAGTTCATAGGTTTCCAGGAATGCATCCATTTCTTCCAGGTTGCTTAATTTACTAGCATATAATTTTTGATAATAATTTCTGATAGTTTCTATTTCCTTGGTGCTAGTCATGATTGCTCCCCTTTCATTCATAATTTTATTAATTTGGGTCCTTTCTCTTTTCTTTTTGATAAACCTGGTCAGTGGTTTATGGATCTTATTCTTTCAAAGAACCAGCTTCTAGTTTTGTTGATCTGCTCTACTTTATTTCTGGTTTCTAATTCATTGATCTCTGCTCTTTTCTTAACTGTTTCTCTTCTAATGTGTGGCTTAGGCTTCATTTGTTATTCTTTCTCTAGTTCTTTAAGGTGTAAAAATTAATTTGTATATTCAGGATTTTTCTAATTACTTGAGTGAAGCTTGGATGGCTATGTATTTCCCCCTTAGGACTGCCTTTGCAGGATGCTATAGGTTTGGGACCTATGTGTTTTCATTCTCATTGGTTCCCATGAATTCTTTAAGCTCTTCGATTTCCTGGTTGACCCAAACATTCTTAAGCAGAATGGTCTTTAGCTTCTAAGTGTTTGAATTTCTACAAATTTTTTCTTGTGGTTGAGTTCCAGTTTCGAAGCATTACAGTCTAAGAATATGCAGGGAATAATCTCAGTCTTTTGGTATCATTTAAGACCTGATTTGTGAGCCAGTATGTGGTTTATTCTGGAGAAAGTTCCATGTGCACTTGAGAAGAATGAGTATTCTGTTGTTTTAGGGTGGAATGTTCTGTATATATCTATGAGGTCCATCTGGTCCAATGTGTCATTCAAAGCTCTTGTTTCTTTGTTGATTGTCTGTTAGGATGATCTGTCTATCCCTGAGAGTGCAGTGTTGAGGTCTCCTACTATAAGCATATTATAATCAATATATCTCTTTATTTTGATTAACAGTTGGCTTATATAGTTGGCTGCTCTCATGCTGGGGCATAGATATTTACAACTGTTAGATCCTCTTGTTGGAGAGACCCTTTAAAAAAGATATAGTGTCCTTCTGTAGCTCTAACTATAGTCTCTTATCTTAAAATCTAATTTGTCTGATATGAGAACTGCTACCCCAGCTTTCTTTTGAAGTCTGCTGGCATGAAAGATGGTTCTCCACCCCTTCACTTTCAGTCTGGATGTATCTTTAGGTTCAAAACAAGTGTCTTGCAGACAGCATATGGATGAGTCATGTCTTTTTATCCAATCTTCAACCTTGTGCCATTTTATGGGAGCATTTAGGCCATTCACATTGAGAGTGGTTATTGAAAGATAAGATTTTGCCATCATATTTCAACAGAAAAAATCCCAAAGACTGAGCAATAGTAGCCATATCCATTATATTTTGTCAGATTACATTCAATTTAGTATATATTTATATGAAGAAAGTTATACTTTCTGAACATCAGCAATAAAACCATAATGTTATAGGTCAATACTTTAAATGTTTTTTAAGAACTATGGAAGTCATGGAATCGAACCACCTCAAATCTAACCAAATGATATAATAGTTGATGAGTAGTTACAGTGTATTTTTTTTAAAGATTTATTTATTTGACAGGGGTCACAAGTAGGCAGAGAGGCAGGCAGACAGAGAGGGGTAAGCAGGCTCCCCGCCGAGCAGAGAGCCCGATGCGGGGCTCGATCCCAGGACCCTGAGATTATGACCTGAGCCGAAGGCAGAGGCCTTAACCCACTGAGCCACCCAGGCGCCTCTACCTTACAGTGTATTGATTACAAGTCCACAAACTACACTGCTCATTAGAATCACCTGGGGAATTCCAGAAACAAACCTGACTGCCTGACCCTAACCTGATTCTGATTTGTTTAGGGTAGGACCCAGATATAAATATTTGTTCATAGCCGTTCAGGTGATTCTAATATACAGTCAGACCTGGGAACCAGCAATTTAGGTATTTTTTTTTCCCTAAAATACTATTTTCTATAACACTTAGTAACAAAATCCGTTAAGGGAAGTAAAATGTTCACAGTTATTTAACAATATAAGGCAACCAACGTACTATATCAGAGCGTATTTGTCATGCTCTCTACTATACTGGAAGATGCATCCTTTCTTTATTGAGGATGAGAGTGGCAGATATATTTTAAGACTATTTGAAAGACAGAGAGCACACAAACTAGGGGAAGGGGCAGGAGGGGAGAGAGAGAAGCAGACTCCCCACTGGGCAGGAAGCCCATGTGGGGCTTGATTCCAGGACCCTAGATCATGAGCTGAGCTGAAGGTAGACTCTTAATGGACTGAACCACCCAGACACTGCAATAATGGCGGATGCACTGATTTCTCTAAACCACTGGGCATTTATGTGTCAACCATTATGATATGCATCTATTTCAAAATCATATACTTGAATATACAATTCTAACAACATTTTCTGTAACTTTATTCTTAAACTGAAGTTTCACCACATGATGCCAATTCTCTAATTGTTACAGCTTTTCTTTTTTTCCCCAAAGAAAAACTGAGAGCTACAAAGTCTATGTTAAGGATTTAAGAAAAGCTCTATTTCATAAACTGGTGATCTACCTTATGGGAATTATGCCTACACATGGTTTCTCATAAAAGTGAAAAACAGAGTATTTCTAAGGAATTATTCCTGGAGAATATCAAAACTATGTGACTTAGAAGGCTGTACTTGAGTCTCCAAACCACCACAATGTCTTGTTTCCATGGTTTCATGTAAAAAGGAAAATCTTTCATCATTTTTTAATTCTATGGATAGGAGAGATGTGATACAAATAACTAGAAAAGCTTCACTCTAATTGTAAATATAATTTTGTAGAAAAAGTATGATATAAAGTCAAAGCCTTTACTTGGATTATTGGTAATTTTTCTTCAGTGCTTTGATCTTCACTAAAGTCAAGACACAGAAATTCTAATTCTGTAAGAGAAAAAAACTTTATATACTAATTAGAGACCTTTAAGAACATACTTTCCAAAGGAATTTAAAATGTACTAATATCCATTAAGTTGTTCTAACTTTGGAACATCTTAGAATTTTAGAATCTGTCCTATCATTCATTAATCACCACAATCACATTTACAAGTAGAAGAATACATGCGATTCTAAACAGTTCAAATTGTTGAATTTTACTACTCTTTATGGGACTTATATACTACACCTCCCACTTCAAGGTATTAAAAAAAAAGTGTGAAATCAAATGCACCAAAATAATAAAAAATATGAACTGACAGTTTCACTGCTAAAATCCAAATTCTGTCAGACTATTTTTTTTTCAAAATGATATTCCCTTTGAAAATAAAGGAACCCTTTTCTCAAAGTAGAAATTATTAATGCAAGGCCGTGGTACTTCCTATTCCCCAATATGCAATGATATATATATAACAGCTTTTAAGACACTTTTATACTTTAAAACTTTTAGAAATATTACAAATACTCAATATTAGCAAACAAAAAAGCACTGTGTATCTTTTGACAAAAATAGCTTAAGACAATTGTATTTACAGTAAGTAATTTATACAGATTTTTAATTGTTCCAGATATAATTCATAAACATACACAACATAATTAATATCTATTGAACAACAGAATAGTGTAATTTTGACTCTCATCAATATTTATCTTTCTAGGGGCACCTGGGTGGCTCAGTAGGTTAAAGCTTCTGCCCTCAGCTCAGGTCATGATCCCAGGGTCCTGGGATGGATGGAGCCCTGCATCAGGCTCTCTGCTCAGCAGGAAGCCTGCTTCCTCCTCTCTCTTTCTGCCTCCTCCCTCTCTCTGCCTGCCTCTCTGCCTACTTGTGATCTCTGTCTGTCAAATAAATAAAATCTTTAAAAAAATATTTATTTTTCTATCTGTAAACCTAATGTTTGGTTACTGTAAAGAAGAATAAACATTTACCACCGAAAAATAAGTAAAAACATATGTAATCCATACTCTGGATCTGTTTCATAAAATATCTCTTGGCATCTGGTTGAAATACGTTATATCAGATTCTTCTATAATTGGCCAACAAGTTGGTGTTAGGCAATCTTAACAAGGGTAGCAGGAAAAATATTTTTTTCTTGGTTAAATTGTATCAACTATGGTACACTTGAAATAATTTTCATTAGTATTAATTTTTTTAAGTTTAAAACTTTAAAATTTTATGAACTACAGAGAGGTTTATTAAAAATTATTTGGGGAGGGATAGGATGGAGGCTCTTGGTAAATAAGCCACAGTAAAATGCCTTGTTCAAATAGAAAATGATTTAAGAATTACAAAAGTATAGAATGTCATTATGGTTCATAAACATTTCAATTACATCATAAGGCAGCCCATTGGGAACAAAGCCTTCTATAACAAACTGTTAAATAAATGAGGTATTTCATAAATTATCACAAGGAAAACCCCAGTATTAACTTGACCAAAATAATTTGGGGTGGATGGCCTTTACAGAGCATCTACTTCAGCCCTCCCATTTTAGGACAAGAAAGCAGATACTCAAAAAAAAAATTATTTTCACAACCAAGATCATTGTTAGTGAAGCATCAGTCCTTCCCCAATTTCCACGTCAAGACTGTGCTGATTCACAAGTTTTTTAATCAATTAGAACTTTATTTGTGACTTGTGCCAAGTTTTTCTTCTTTTTACCCTGTTGGATTTCTATGTCTCTCCCCTTGCAAAACACTGCTCAAACTCAAGTCGAAAAACATCAAGACAAAAAAGGTCTGACAAATCCATCTTTACCCTTGTTAAGTGCACACTCATAAACTGCTCCAGTGACACAGAGTCAAAGGAGTGTGAAAAATTGCCTTTAGGTTGATTTATGCCACTTCCTGTAAATAACCAAAGGAAGGCTTTATCAGTAGATACCTTTGTGATTCACGTAACAGAATGTCTTAGATCACATGAGCTCGCTCAACTTTTAAAGAGTGAGGACACTATTATCTCATGCTCCAAGTCAGAGCATCAGTTCTATGTCTCAAGGATACTCTCCAAAATTTCATCTGTTTTCAACAGTGTTTACTTCATCTTGAGGTTATTTTTAGTTGTTGAAATAGAGGGAATGGAGGTTTCCCTATTTATGCTTAACAGGGGAAAGAATGTTTTACCAAAGACTTCTCTTAAGAGAGTGAAAAAATATTTTTTGATGGCTGTATAATATTCGAGCCCTGCATCAGGCTCGAATTATATTGTGTGTGTGTGTGTGTGTGTGTGTGTGTATCATATCTTCTTTAAAAAAAAAAAAGATTTTATTTATTTATTTGACAGACAGAGATCACAAGCAGGCAGAGAGGCAGGCAGAGAGAGAGGAGGAAGCAGGCTCCCCACTGAGCAGAGAGCTCGATGTGGGGCTCGATCCCAGGACCCTGAGATCATGACCTGAGCCGAAGGCAGAGGCTTTAACCCATTGAGCCACCCAGGCGCCCCTGTACCATATCTTCTTTATACATTCAACTGCTGATAGACATATAGACCACAGTTTGGCTATTATGGACATTGCCACTATAAAGATTGGGGTGCAGGTGCCCCTAGTATGAAGGTTCTTCAAAAAGTTGAAAATAGAGCTACCCTAGAACCCAGCAATCACACTACTGGGTATTTACCCCAAAGATAAAAATGTAGCCATCGGAAGGGGCACCTACACCCCAATGTCTATAGTGGCAATGTCCATAATAGCCAAACTGTGGTCTGTATGTCTATCAACAGTTGAATGCATAAAGAAGATATGGTTGAAAACTGGTTGCCTCCCCACAGGCAGAGTTCAGTCATGCCCTGAAGCAATCATCCACAAGGCATATGACATTATCTTTAAACAAGCCTATCTCTGAGACAAAGAATGGGATGGTTTTCTCTCAGACACATGACTTTATGCAACAGGGGCAGATACTGAGCAAAATTTCGGTTCTGCTAGAAAAAGAAGAGGGGAATCATAGGTACTGGGTAGTCAGCAAACAATGTTAACTATTCCTTCAGCTACCCAATACAAATACCCAGACTCAATGCCTTAATATCCAAACTGCCCAGCTCTACCTGTTTCTATCCCTTCCCTGAAGGACAAGACCTGAAGTCTCAACCAGTCAATGCATCAAAGTCTAAGTGCAGGATCTCCAGGTAAGAGCCATTATCTCCAGTAGCTCTAAGTTGCTTAATGAACTTTACCTGAATGATGAAATACCCAGTCCCTCACTTTTACACACAAATTAACAGTAGAATTAAAAAAAAAAAAAAAGGCAACCATAAAATATAAGTAAAGGGGTCAATAAAAAGCAACCCAAAGTAATCACTGGTCCACAGCACTCTCACAGCTTATGTTCTTGGACAAGGTAAGTACGTATTTCCAGGTTTGGGAAGGAAATATGTTCCTGGTTAGCCCACGTTTCTGCTTACCCTCATCCATTTTCCTCTGTGGCCACAATGAGCTAAAGTTTGGTGAAGAATGCCTTTGGGGGGCAGGGAGGGCTGTATACTTACTATCTCATTTCCTTGGAAGACTGGGAAGCCTGTGAACTTGCTTTATGGGTTGAAAAGGCACAGGCTGGTACCAAGCTTGTCATTTCTTTGGTTATATGTTTCTCATAAAAAACAAACAAACAAACAAACAAACAAAAACAAAAACACAACCAGAAAACTTCTAGTGTATCTGCATCTGATCCAACCTAGGGGTTTCCAACAACAACCAGTGAGCTTCTTTAGACCCAGTCCAGAAGCCTGCAAATTCTGGTCTCCCAATGGCCCAGGGCTCTGTAACCGACTATTCCACCACCCTCAGCTGAATAGTCTCTACCATGAGGCAACTAAAAAAATTGCCTCCTATTGAATGTAACATACAATCCCGTCTCTGTCCCTTTGGTGGGACAGAAGATAATGTAAAGTACTTGTAAAAAGACAGAGAAATAAGGTTTGCCTTTTTTCCCAAACTTATCTCCTGCTAAGTCTTCAACCTTATAATCACTGCCAGCACTTTAAGACACAGAATTCACCTGTTCTAACCCTGAAAGTTTCAAATTTTCAAATTCTCCTTCAACTTAACTTTAAGGCAGCGCACTGAAAGGTACTGCCCAAGTAAAGTTTGTTTGTTTGTTTTCTTTTGATTTTCAAATGAGCCACTCTTCAGCTTATATTTGTTTCTTTATTGTGGATTGGGGAAAAAAAAAAGTCAATGTGGCCTAGTACTGTTAATTTTTTGCACCATTTCCTCTAATGTTGCAGCATCTTTAGGCACCTAGTCAGTTTTCAAAGGTGCAACAAGCAATACTTCTCTCATTTTTTGGAAACCAAATCACAAGGGTCACCTACATACCAGTCTGTAAAAGTAAAGCCTCAATGTTCTACTCCCTAGATCCCCCACTTATTTGAGTACATTTTAGAATGTTTGACTAGCAGTGTCCAACTCCATAAACTCCATAAATACCATGCCAGGAAAAAAAAAAAAAAAAAGGTACCTGGAGCAAAGAACTAATATTTTTTCTCCCAGTCAGATTATATAAGAAAGACTTCTGTTAGGTCACGTAACAGAAATCAAACGTAGACTACATTCTGGAGAGTTGGCCAATACAGCAATTCGACTACGACACCAAGGTCCAATGTTCTCTGTCTGCTTTGAGATCTTTAATGGTAGCCCCACTGACAACCTGCTATCAAGACAGCTAGAATGGTTACAGAAACCACATCTTGACACAACAGTGTACAGAGAAAGAAGGAAGACCTTTATTCTCTATCACTTTTTGTGATCAAGGAAAACTTTACCATAAGCCTGTAGAATTGCCTTTAAGTTTCAATGCATAGGATTAGATTCAATGCCCATTGTTAAGCAAATTATCAGCATGGAAAATAGGATTGTCATGATTAGACTAACAGTTTAGAATAGATTTGATGTAGACAGCAAACCACCACGACCACAACAAATATTTTGCTCACTCTTCAGTTTTAGATGTAATGAACATATGGAGAACAATTCTGACGCAAAAGCCCTTGAATAGCACGGTTTATCTGCAAAATAAACATGATTTGCTTCCATCATAGTCTTTCCATCAGAATCTCCCAAACGTCTCTAAGAATTATGAATCAGGGTAATAAACAATTACAATGATTGTTTACTACCATTATTTAGGGCTGGATATTCTTCCTGTTATAGTACAATGGGAGGTTCCAAGAACACATGGGACTTGACAACAAACAGACTTCAGTTTAGGTCCCAGCTCTTGTAGTTGCTTACTCTTTGACCTAAGGCAAGCGGCTTAAACTCCCTGTGGCTCAATTTCCTCATCAGTTAAATAGGGATACTACTGCTTGAGAGTCTCAAGCAAAAGTGTGCATAAAGCATCTGCATAGTACCTTGTATACACTAGATAATGAACTTCTATTTATTTTCATTTCCTAAACATGATTTCTTCTCATCAATTCCCTCATTTTAAATCAATCCATTTCATCCAGCATAATTACCCACAGAGATTAAGTTTTCTAATAAAATACTAAATTGTCCCATTAGCAGGGTAGGTCCCTATTGTTACTAAATTATTTCAAAATCCATTACCAATATTGTTGTCTAAAACATCTTACCGAAGTGTACTTCATCAAAAAAGAACTATCATATATATAACATATATATCTCCACCAAGGCATGCATTTTTTTTGCAAACGATTATTATATAAACTGCAGAAAGGCAAAAAAAAAAAAAAAAGAAAAATGAGAGAGAGAGAGAAAAGAAAAAAGAAATCTAAAATTCCCCATCTGTTCAGTAAAAATTATTTAAAAAACCATATTATGATGTTCCCCAGATTTGTAAAATTTAATATTTACTAACACACAAATCCACATTACATAATTTAATTACTATCAACACTTGATTATTAAAGCAACTCAAGCAAGAAAAAAAAAAAAATAACCTCAGGTTTTCCCACACATAAAGTGATCTGCAACCTAAAGTGATATGCAACCTATTACCAAACATTATCCCTTTTTCCAGTTGAATATTGTAAATGGCTTACCAAAACAATATAAAATATTCCAAGTTAGCAGGTAATGCATAAAATATATGCTCTTGCAGTTTCATCCCATATTCATATTTAACTTGCAGAACTAATTTGCTTTTCTCTTAACATTTTCTTGATATCCCAACATGTATCAAATTTGACAAAAAAGTAAATGGCCTCATATGAACTAAAAACTTAATATGAATACACCGACCATATTAGTTTTAGTGGAAAATCAGAAGATACTGTCTGAAAATAATTTTTTGACTGCTTCTCAATGGCAAAGAGACTCTGGGAGATAAAATAAAAATACACATGCTGGTTATTATAGATGTTATGTAAAATATATACAGTTTTAAAGAACATTAAGTAAACACAAAGTTCCCCAGTCTGCATCACCACTATATGATAGTCACTTGTAGTAGCTTTGTCTTTTTTTCTCAGTGCTTAGGTGGGTTTTTTGTTTTGTCTTCAACTTAAAAATAAAAAAAATTATCCCCATTCTTTTATTCTAGATGGCTTGAGTTTTTATAGCTAGAATCACCTTTTCATATAATTTTGATTGTTGATTACTTGACATAACAAATTTCCCCATGTTTCTCATAACTGTAATTAGCAATTTTTAATAAATCTATTATCTACCATTCAGGTTGTATATCAATTTACTTAACCATTTCTATGGAGTCTTTCAAATGATTTCCAATGTTTGGGACACTTCTATGCATATAGTTTTCTGCACTTAAGATAAATAGGACAGAATGTCCAAAGTAAAATACCTGGGTTTACATTATGTAGACAATTTAAGACATATATATAGTTCCAAGACTCATTTTACTAACCTATACCTTTGCTCTTATAATTGTCTAATTGTGGCCCAACAAAAATGGTGGCAAGAAAAATAGAAAATTCAGTGAACTCGTATGTGGCCCCTCCCGATTTAGATGTGTAAAGCTTATACTCTAAATGATCATTTATTGAATTTTATCTCATGGTCAGTTGATAATTAGGAGGGGAACAGTAATTACAATACGAGAACAATTTAAAATACTTATTTTATGTTCCTTGGGGGGTTGAAAAATCAGATGAAAGTAAATATTCCAGGTGACAAGTTATATATGAAATACTTTTTTTTTTTACTTTTTATATTTATATTTTTATTTTTTTATTTTTTTAAATTTTTTTATTTTTTATAAACATATAAAGTATTTTTATCCCCAGGGGTACATGTCTGTGAATCGCCATATATGAAATACTTTTAATGGCTACTGGCACAGCTCCAAGGCATTGGAAAAGTGAGGAGGCAAAAGAACTGGCAGCTGCAATAATGAGCTAGCTATGGAAGCAATGAATGAGGAGGCAGCTGTCAAAGAATGCACATAGGATGAATCTTAAGAATTCCATTCCTGAGAAGAGACTGTTTCTTTCACAGAAATAGACACACAGGAGCATGACAGCACGTGCTCCCATACCTTATTCTTCTCTTCAGAATCAAAAGGCTAAGAAATAGCTGATAGCAGTTAAAACAAATGCCAGACCGAAACACATTAGCATGAAGGGTCCTGCAGGATGTAAAAATGTATGTATACATGTGTAAATACAGACAGATTTGATAATGCAGAGGAATTTACCCAGGTAGACACCCACTAAAATGTTACCTATCATCATCTTTGGGAAAAAAGTGGTATTAAAAGGAAGTTATTCATTGATGTATGATGTCTTTACTATTTTTCAGCAAATATGTTAACAATGATAGCCTAGTCATGCAAGGAAAAATGGCAATGACTATCAAAGAAGTCTTAGCCTTGGGATATGGTTCAACACAATCTAGGTTTATCCAACATTTTGAGTACTGGTTTTCTACTACTAATAAGGGCAAGACCAAAAGGTGGTCCTGAGGTTCCTAGGCACACTCGGAGGACACGTCTGGACACGGAGGAGCAGTCACTCAAATGACAGACTCAGAATGGAAATAACAAAGACCTGGAGCCATCAAGGGCTGCAATCTATTTAGCAGTATTAGTAAACTTACATGGCAAGTTTGCTGAAAGTGCTTATCAGAAAAGATGTAAGAAATATTTCTAATATTGATTTTAGACTAAAATTTTATAACTGATTTTCATGTACAAAAAATAGCAAATATTTAAGTGAGCTCCTCTTTTTGTAATTTCCACTTTTCAGAAAAGGTTTTTGAGTAATAATTTAGAAGAGATGTTATAATCAGTCAATAGAAAGAGAAACTTTTCCCTTTCAGTTTCATAATGATACCAAAAAACAAAGTATCAAATAATTTTAGTATGTACCTTCAAATAATATTCAGTAATTTATAGACTAAATCATGAAGATAAGGTTTTCTTTCTTAAGGTATTACCTTCCTGGTATCTAGCTCATTATTTTAGGCCCATTAAGCATATGTACCACGTACTTTCCTTTGTGTTCTTTTCATATGTGTTTGTTTAATTAGTCATGGTACAGTAAAAACACATGCCCAGTCTCTACACAAATTTCTAGGGGATTTTCTGTTCCTAAAACTTGAACCTCATGGTAACATTTCTGAATTATGGCCGAATAAGCCCATCTATAGGTTTTTGTTTCCTTCAGACAGAAAGACATTTTATTAGCATTTTAATATCCCATGCCTGTAGAAGGAATGTAGCAGAGAAACTATATAAAATGAAGCATTTTCCTGAATCTTTTCAAGCCTAATTTCTGCTTATCAATTTTTAAAAATATTCTAGATATTTCATTTTTCAATGAACCTTAAAAGATCCAAAGCAACTCATTCAACAATAAACAACTATCTTCAGTTTTTGACATAATTATATATACCACCAAGGAAATAAAGACACATAAAACATCAGAAAAACACTGACTCCTCCATATAAAGAGAAATATGACCATAACTTGATAGATATACCATTCAGCAGTCTGAGGGGGAAAGAGGATGAATAGGAATTAATTTTTAAGAAGTAGGAAGGTAGTGATTAAGATACATGGACCGGATAAGAGGATGGAGAAGAGAACCTTCACAGAAGCAAAGATAGGAATAACAGCATTAGGTAGAGTTTGGGGATCATATAGCTGACACAGTTATATTGGAGATTTAAAAAAAAAAAAACACCTTGAGGTGTATTCCCACTTGAGGTTGGCAAGTGCAAATACACAGAAATAAACATTTCAGGTGATAATATTATCTAGTTTGTGGATTTAGGTAAATGAGGATCTGTCTCAAAGCCGAGACAAGATGGAAGAAGGATTTGGATGAAGTCATTATTTCAACCCCTCAGTAATCTTTGTTCTGTTTTACTTTACAACCAGGACAGTAAGAACAAAGTGTGGTGGTGATACAAAGAGATGACAAGAAGAGGCAGTGGTATACAACAGATGGTCAACTATTAGAGGGCATAATTGATGGTACAGATGGCAGTAAGGTTTCAAAACCATATTCACTGAACAAAATATTATTTTGTGTATATAAACACACACGTACCTATGCATATGTATACTACATATATATCCAAACAATGTATCATATGGTATTGTAGTTGCTAATATAGGCTTAGATATCAGAAAGATTTGTGATTCTATTCTGTCTCTTCTTGCAGCAAAACCTTAGGCAAGTTACAGAAACTCTGAGCCTTAGTTTTCATACCTATGGTAATATTTTCCCTAGTAGGATCACTGTAAGCCTAACATTAGATAATGAACCTGCAAACTAGGCTCAGTGTCAGAACACAGTAGTCCCTCAGTAAATAATAATGTAATTCTTCATCATCATCCACCCAATTTCTCAAAAATAGTATAATCTATATTGAATTATATACTTTTAGGTACATCTTTCAAAAAAATGCCCATTTGTACACATTAAACTAATGTAATATTCATAGTGAAAAGCCTTATTTTAGAAAGATAATCTGGAGATTTTAACTGTCATTTTTTTTCAATCTAAATGTATTTATAAATAATCAACTAGTATATATCAAATCTTTTAGCCTCTTGACAAATTCCTTAACAAATTCCAAAATATAAAGGACCATTATTTCAGGTCCTCTAATCATAATAATCAAAAAGAAAAACAAAAGAAAAGAAAGGCAGTTTGAATGCAGACTCAGTGACGGACTCCCAGACATACATTTAGCATGTATGTCCAGCATCTCCTGGCCCTTGGTGGACAGACATACAACAACAATCCTAAGTAGACTTCAAGGATGGCAATTATCTCTCTGTACCTGATAGAGGCATCAGTACTAGAGCCCATCTCAGCATGAGTGCTTCTGAGCCTGTCTCTCTAGTCTCAGTAACAACGAGGGTATTAACAAGGAAGAGATTCTCTAATGGTGAATAAAACCACTGCAAATACAGAATCCTGAGGACTAACAGAACTGAGTTAGGCACAGGAGAGCCATTTTTGTGGTGGAAAGATTTAATATTCACAGTGATTAAAAAATGTATACAAGAAAATTCAGAATGCACATAGATTTCTACCCAGACAACAATTGTCTGGAAAATTGTGGTTATATATTTATCATCTGGCAAGTGGGAAGCACTAGCAATACAGCATCTAGGTGTCTGAGCAAGAACCACCACATACCCAGATGCATGGAAAATCTGAATCAGCAACAAAGCCAGAAGCATACATTCTGCCAAAGAATGAATATTCATATGGTTGCCAGTACCACACAGGTTGAATTAAACACAAATGCAAACAACTGTTACAATTTCATATTGATATTCTGTCTGACAGCAACATCAAAGATCAAAATACAGCATGATATAGGATAATGCATCAAGAGTGTCTATTTAATTAGTGTGAAGAAATGAAATCAGAGTAGTAATCACAAAGGAATGGCCTTTCTGATTGGGAAAGAACACTGCAGAGGAATAGAATACAGAACACATGGAGAACCCCAAGTAAAAGTATCCAAGGTCAAATGCAGGCTATGGAAATCCTTTACAAAGATATAAATGATTTACCCTGTCACATCTGAGTATGCTGATTTCCATCTTTCTGAATTCTCTTAAGTATTTATTGCTACTTTAAAACCTTCAATATTACTTACCAGTAGAGGGACATTTACTGATAGTAAATGGATGTTTTGAAATCTCTCAACAGTAATTCTTTGGTTCTCCATCAAGATCAAATTAAAGTAAGTTAGTTCAGACCCTGAAAGCTAGAGTTTTAAACATAAGGATAAAATGAAAGTTCATCCCAACATATAAATGTCAAAATAGCCTACAGACACATAAACAAGACATCTACCTGCTAGCATGTACATATACCCTCAAAAGGGTCTGTTTTAACTGTTGCTAACATTTCAAGTCTTCCAGGTAGGACTAAGCTAGAAATCTAGTTTTAACTGTTGACTTCTAACAGATGATAACTGTAACTTGGAAATGCTGCATTAAATAATGTGTACTGCAGAGAAATTAGGATTGGAAGCTCTTTTCAGCATTAGGAACAAAGATTTAAGTATAGTGAAGTGTGCATCACTGCATTATAAATCAAGTAACTATAATTAAACTATGAGCATTCCTCAACTGATTTACTCCACTTGACTTCCTCTGGACACCTCACAATGAAAAGATATCTTCCCCAAAACACAGGTCTGATCATGCTATTCCTCCAGTTAAAAATTTCCAAAGGCCTTCCCTGTCTTTATAAACAGCAAATTTTTGGTGTGGCTTTTAGAGCCAATTTAATGGGGCAAACTCATGGCATAGAACAGAGGTTTCAAATATTTTTAAGAATGAGGGCCCTTTTCAACTTCAAAATAGCCAACAGATTACATATCACCCAGCAGAATCATAATGGAACTTTTGATATTTATCAACTGAATAACACATAATTATGAATTTAGTAATGTCCACATTCTTTTTATCAATAACACATATATTTAAGGTAATATAATTATTATCTACAGAAAATTCTGAGAAAAAAATAGATTTGAAGATCTTTGTAATGACTTTCTTACTCATGGGTGAAAACCACTCCTATAACGAAAATTAAAAATTAGGAATTTCCTTGACACAATATGTGTTTTTCCTACCGTCATTCCAACGTCTAGCACATGCTACAGCAAGAGTGTGCTCAATACTCAGGCTTAAACAATGAACAACTCAAGACCAGGGTTCTAGCATTAGTTACGAGGCTTTGGAGTTTCCCACTAGCAGCTTCCTCAGTGGACTGGCTCTCCCAAGATATCCATGAGGGTCCTTCAAGCCTCCGCTGAAAGATGTCTCCTTCTAAATGAGGCAAACCCCCATGGGAAAGTCTCAGTACCTCCTAACTTAGCCCACCTATTTTTCCCAAACACTTATTATTTTCATTCTCTATATTACTACAGAATTTTCTAGTACTTTTACTGTCTCCTATCCACTAGAAAGGCTCCACAAGTTCAGAGCCTTTCCTCTGTTCCTTGGTGCATTCATTCTAAGCTTCTGAAATAACACCTGGCATGGTATTTTTTTTTTCTTTTAATGATCACATCTTTGACAAATCATGCCATCTTGGTGATCCTGATCCTTCATCTATGAAGAAGGAATGAAAACTCTCTGACCTACCCAGTTGTTTTGGACTAATGTTAGATTGGCTATAAAGAAACTGTTTTAGATGTGATTAACATTTATCATCAGTGGCATTAAGCACAGCAGATTATCCTCCATAATGTGGATGGACCCCTTCCAATCAATGGAAGGCCTTAAGAGCCATGATCTGAGGTTTCAGAGAGGAAGGATAGTTCCACCTCAAAACTGAGCATAGGAATCCTGCCTCATTGCCCAGCTTGCCGGCTTCCCTACAGATTTTAGACTTGCTGGTTCTCACAACTAAGTGGCAATCTCTCTCTCTTTCCCCATGTATTTTCTATTGGTTTAGTTTCTCTGGAAAACCCTCATTAATATAATAGAACTCTGAGGCACCTTAAGTTTTAGAAACAATGGTAGTGATATGCCTGCTTAGAGAGGCAAAGGCAACATGCATGATTTAATAAGTAATTACTTACAGAAACTACTTTTTTTTAATAAAGATTTTATTTATTTGACAGAGATCACAAGTAGGCAGAGAGGCAAGCAGAGAGAAGGGGGGAAGCAGGATCCCTGCTGAGCAGGGAGCCAGATGTGAGGCTCAATCTCAGGACCCTGAGATCATGACCTCAGCAGAAGGCAGAGGCATAACCCACTGAGCCACCCAGGCGCCCCTTAAGGAAACTACTTTTGAGACATAAATCATGCACTATAAAACACACAGATATTAAGTATAAAGTATAATGAGCTCTGAAAAATACTGTATATCCACCCTCCCCATCAATATACGGAACATTTCCATCACCCCATTGCTTTTTTCCACGGCCCTGATTTTTATTACCATAGCTTTACCTGTCAAAAAGAACTTCATAGAAGTTCACATATATGTATTCCTCCATAAATGCTTTAAAAAAAAAAAAAAAGATTTCAGAGAGAGAAAGAGAGCATGCAGGCACACACAAGAATGGGGAGGGAGGGTTTGAGGGGGCAGAGGAAGAAGCAGAATCCCCACTAAGCAGGGAGCCTGATGCCGGGCTCCATCCCAGGAACCCTGCGGTCATGACCTAACCTGAAGGCAGACACTTAACTGACTGAGCCCAACCAGGTACCCTTTTCATAAACGGTTTCTAATGTTTCACATATTGTTTTTGAGATCAAACTGTGTTTTTGTGTGTGTTTCTACAGATTTAGTTTTTAACTTTTATACTTAGGTTTCTGGTCATCTTTAATTTCCTTTTGTATCAGAGAAAGGAAGAGGTTGAAGTTCAATGTTTCTGATAACTCCTTCCAATTGTTTCAGAAATAGTTGCTGAAAAGATTTTCCTTTCCCTATCAAGTCACCTTGATGCCTTTGTAAAAATCAATTGCCTGTTTATGTGTGGATCTATTTTTAGAATATTCTGTTCCATTCCTCTTCTTTACACCAATTCTACAGTTTTGATTCTGTAGACTTACAAGCCCTTATATCAGAGTAAGCCATCCAATTTTGTTCTTTAAAAAAAAAAAAACTACAGCTATTCCAGGACCCTTGCATGTTTATATAAATTTGAGAATCATTTTTCTATTTTCAAGAATAAATGACTCTTGGTATTGTGATTGGGATTGCACTGGTATATAGCTCCTCTGGTATAAAACTGTCATCTTGACAAACCATGAACACATTATGTATCTCCATTTATTTAGGTATTAATTTCTCTCAACATTTTGTAATTTTAAGTATAGAGACCTTCAACATTTTCCGATTTCCAATTTTTTCATGTTTTATAATGGGTTTTATTATTTTAGTTTATGATTTTTCATTCTTAGCATATGAAAATAAAATTGATTTTTCTGTACTAACCTTATAGCTACAGAAATTTAATATCCTTCTAAAGTTAGTTAACTATGGGACTTTTTCATGAAATACTTATTAAAAACTTATGGAATATTCTATATAGTACAATAGAGAAAAAAGCTGTTTACCTCCAATGTAAATTACTTTAATAAACAACTCTATTTGGCGAGAAGGAAACAAACCATAGGAGACTCTTAATGATAGAGAATAGAGGGTTGATGGAGGGAAGTAGATGGAGAATGGGCTATATGGATGATGGATATTAAGGAGGGTACTTGTTGTGATGAGCACTGGGTACTATGTGTAAGCAATGAATCACATAATTTCACTCCAGAAATCAATATTGTACTGTATGTTAACTACCTAAAATTTCAATTAAAAAAAACAAAACAAAAAAAATCACGAGAGGATTCTTCCGTCAGGAAGGAGGAAAACTAATATAGGCCTTTTAAGCTACATTGTAAGCAGAGAGGACTATGAACATAGATAGGCCTTTATGTCCCAGATATACCACCACTGTCCTGAGATATACTATGAAAGCCTTCTACAAGTGCATGAGACAGGGCTATTACCTCTGGCTCCTTCTAAAATATGGAGCCTACTCTGTTCACATAGAAGCCCTCCAATGAGGCTGCAAAGGAGGGTCTTTCCGGACAGACATTTTCTACTTCTCCCCGCAAGGAGATGTTATAAATACACACGTATTTTGGTTTGTACTTATTTTCCAGTTTCAAGTTCCCGTACCATGTCTATCCACATTCCTTTGCCTCTTACTCTTTTCCTAAAAATGATTACAAGGCTTCTAAACAAAGTAGTAAATCATGGAGCTATGATCTCTGTCATCACAAACCTAACTACATGTATCAGAAGAGAGATCTGTGGAAAATATTTCTCTCCCCCAAAGAATCTAGGTGACAAAGAAAACTAATTTTGAATTCACTTCTTATATCATGTTTTATGCTACTATAGTTTTCATGAGGTTTTTTGTTTGTTTGTTTGTTTAATCCAAGTTCCAGGAATATAAGGTATACTTATACTCTCTCTTCAGAGTGAAGATAAAGAGTACTGAAGATAATCATGATCAGATTGAATAGTAATTTGATCTACCTTAACACTCGGAAACTTGCACAAACTTTCACAATTATCTTCTGTG